>KN716518.1:0-17328 GCA_000816705.1 Dictyocaulus viviparus
AGTGGTATAGTGGTTTGTGGTGTAATTGCTATACATTGGTGTACGCAAGTTTTCGTCCTCTCCCAGTCCTACAAAGCTCTCCGTTAGTTCGATGACTTCAATTAAATGCTAAAAGAAAATTTAGACGAGATAAAACAGCGACAACGTCACATAGAATGTTCATGTTGAGTTACTGTATTGTTACTGATCACCTCCAATCACGTTGTACCCGGATTTGTGAACGCATTCCATAGCTATTTATCACGATTGAAACCTGTGTTATCACCACCATCAATGATAAATTTGGTGGATGCCGATAGAACACTGACTAAATTATAAATATTTATAGATAAATATAATACCGACATAAATCCAAACACTTATAAATCTTAGAGCTTTCCCTCATTAGCTTTCAGGTTCTTTCTGGTGAAGAAAACCATCTAGAACATTTAATAGGTAACGCATATTGCTGGAAACTCAGATGGTTTGTTTGTGAAAAAGAAGGCGGATGTGACACAGTATAGCACGAATTTGATAAAATATGACAATTTTTATTGTATTTGTCCACGTATTATTGATAACCTCAATTTTTGTTAGTGAAAACAAGTAGAAATGTAAATGTAGTGAAAAAAAGCTATGAAGTCGCTTCTACATGCCAACTGTCAAAATTAGAACAGCTCGCTTGATATTCTTAGATTCTACTGGTACTACTACTACTACTACTACCACCAGTGGACCACTAGCAGTACGAAGACGTAAGTTTAGGGGATATTTAGTCAACGTATACCAATCACTGTGCGAATCAGACGAAGTGCTACAACCAATATGTATTGAATTGCCAATTCGAGTTGGCTAAATTACACGGTTTTTGCTTTTGAAGAGGTCCCAGAACGGTTATCTCACGCTCTATGAAGTGATCTGAATTGTGTTTGAGTAAGATTGAAGATAACGTAAACCTCACTGCTAAGAGATTTTCTAACCGAACACAACACATTTTAAATGATTGTCGTGCTTCAATCTAATGTATTCAACCATTCCGCCTTATGCATACCGCATTTCGAACGAAAATGAACTTTTAATAGGAGGAGCGATCGTGAAAGATATCACTACGAGTGAAAATGTAAGCTGATGTAAGCGAACAAAGTGAAAAGTTCAAAAGAACTGAGGTGCAAAACTAGCATGAAAAATAGGTATCAGAACGAATATAATGAATAAATGAATGAATATTCAAAAACCATTAGAAGGAATTGAATGTGATGGCTTAACGAGTCCAGACAATACAACAATGAGTCTGCTAACTCTTCTGAAATGAATAAGTTGGCGTATCTTCATAAACAATTTGAACAAGAAAGAAGTAAAAAGATTTTGAGTGAAAGATTGAGTGATAATGTGAAAAGCGATTTCGGTATCATTCTTTTAAATTTCAATGATACTGATCACGTTTTAGTATTTATCGCTTTTTTTTCGCGCATTTTAGAAGAAAACTCTTGCAACGAACCTCTCTACCTCATTGAAAACACTAGGCCACATTTATAGAGTTGGTCGCGTAAGCGTTGACAGTCTAAAGTAATTGACTTTTTTTAAGATGAACTCTTCACTATGTAAATTAAGAAAATAAATAAGTTTTTGGATGAAAGTGGTAATGTTTTGGATGAATAGGCTTAAGCTCAGGCTTAGGCTTAGCTTTAGGTTTATCGAACTCACCATGAGAATACCTTCCGATGTAACATATTTCTTAGGTAATGACGGTACTGCGACGTACAGCAGCACTAGTGCTACAACGACGAACATCTTTTCGCTTTCATAATAGTTATGCTATTATACAGTCATTCTATAATATAAATTCTAGAAAAAATATATATAACCGTTTACGTAATTCAATTTGTGATCGATTTGCTAATTTCGAAATCAATCAGACGTCTACCGTTTCCTAAACGAGTAAAACTGGAAATATAATAATATTTTCCAACGTTGCTACGCTTGATCGTTTTCCGTTCAGAATGACAAACTTAGCGCCGAATGAATCGGATTCAACTTTGACTTCCGCTTTTTTTTAACTCGTCGAAACTCATTTTTTGAGTAATTTTTTTCTCTAATTTGTTGTTTCAGAATACAGCATATGGATAAATGAAGCTAGTAATTACACGAAAACAATAGAATTCTAATGCAAAAGAGATACGCTTTGACGTCGATCAATCCTTCGAGGAAACGTCACAGATTCGTTCGTCATTATCGAGATATCGTCGAGGTGATTGATGAGGACGATCAGCTCTACAGAATTAATTCGATAATTATCTATCATTTCAGTGTCAATTATTCTTCTAAATTATTCTGATATCAATTTATTAACTCTATGATTATCTTAAAGTGATTACTTATTGAATGACATCAAACAACAACAACATCTCGACCAAAAAACAACAAATCCGTTACAAAATTTGTATCGGTTCAAACACTTTGTAAACAAACACTCGTGTCATTTCCCTCATCGGAGAGGAGTTTTATAAAATTTTTTTGTATTTTATTTTTGTTAAGCTGCTCTCAAAATGGGTATACCGTGTTTTAATTAACATATAATGCAATATAAATAAAAACTAAGAACGTTTCGACGAAATTCTCAACATTGGGAAGGAAATGTTTTCAGTCAAAGTTTGAACATCCAATCAATAACATACCGTATCCTAAAAATTGAACTTCTTTGAAAATGTGCCGTTCATTACGACACCATCTGAGCGTTGAATTACCGAAGCTTTCAATTATCCAAGTAATCACATTGTTAGACGTCTATTTACGATAAGCATGAATAATTTTGCAATTAAATATCTTGATTGTAATCTTGTTTAGCAATATTTGAGGTTGTTGGAGGTTATTGGAGGAATAATAGAGGAACGTTATAGCTTATGTTTTGATTGCATTTGATAAAATATTATATAGTAAGCAATCTAAAGTATTACTTAACAAGATTACAATTAAATTATGTTGGATTTGCATATTCAGACGACGTTTGATGAATAGCCGATCATGGAAGTTTTCATTCAGTTAATCTATCGTGAATCGATTTCTTTCAAAATATTCAATGATGATCATCTACAGTATTTCTTTTGTGGTTGAACTTGATAACGTTACTACGGTATGTTGACGATTAAATGCTCTCATATGTTTATAAGCTTCATCTTGTCATAAACAACTTTCATTATGCAAGAGATTTTTAAAAACGCGAAAGAATTAACAGTATTGAGCAAGGCTTGCAATAATTATTATTCATTGAAAATAAATCACTTGCATTGCGATCAGCTTTAGTAAGTTGAACAGTCGTTTTATTTCAGTATTTTATCTAAAATAATTGAAATTGTAAAAATAATGCAATCGATAGAAGTCGTCAGTACGACGGATATATGCGAAATGCGGATTCGAGTGTCGATTGAGGTCTGATTTCTATAATCAACTGAGGATTGTGGGGCTCACAATAGTGAAAGTATAGAGCCCTCATAACTCATTATAATTGATAGAAAAAACAAAATGTAATAAATAATTCTGAAAAGCATTGATAATAAAACTTAATAGACTTTTTTTCATTGACAGTTTATTTCAGGTAAACAACGCTTGAATGAAAAACTTTTGTTGTTTGGAATAGTATAGTAACTGCTGCTTGTCGATTACAAAATAGTAATAAAAACTGTGCTGTTGAACAATTCATCAATCAAGCTACAACTGCATAGTGAATTCCTCAAAAATACCTCATATCTATCATTAAACATCATTCATATATCACTTTTTCACAGTGTGATCTTATACAGTGAGGTATTCCAATATTTGATTTGACCAGAAACACTTCTTGGAAATTTATACGCTGAAGTGAGTTCTTTACAGAAGTGGAGGTAGAAGCTCTTATAAAACTCACAAAACGGTTATTCGGTAAAAATTCCATATTATTTCAATTGAATTTCACACTTACCTTTTGTTGTAAGCTGTGTAAGAGATCTGAGTCATTGTGCACTCACTAGTGTAACTCAAATTGAGTCTTTTCATCAGTTTCTAGGTGATATTGATTTCTATTTTTAGTGCTCTGATTGGTTCAAACTAGTTACCTAATGACTTAAATATTCGGATGAAATAATCGTCTTCACTGATGGTGTGTGCTTAGGCATGATTACCAGTCATTTTTTCACATGCGCAAACATCATCCATAGTGGTGACGTGCACAAGACTCATTCTTTAACGTCAAACTCATATCTGTTGGCGAATGCAGGTGATTGGCGTGAACCATGAAGACGTCTGCTCTATCATTACGGTAATTCTCCAATAACTGTAACCCTCTTGGTTAATATTATAGTTTATTCTATGTAGAAAGATGTTCTGTTATAAATTTTTGTAATGCTATCATTTCATAGCTTGAATGAAAATGGTTTTTTCATATTAGGTTTGACATGAAAACAAAACCTTAACTTTTTCCTTGCTTTTTAATCCGTGGAGTAGCAGAAAATTATGTAGTGAGGTCGAATATAAGTCATTAAATCCACTTTGAGGGTAATTTTTATCCATTCTATTTGTAAATAAATCATACTTTTTATTTAATAGATACGAAAAATTTTAGTAAAGCAACGTAATTTGAAAATGATGGAGTATTTTGTTCTTTATCTCAGCCGATTGAGGTAATTTTAATGTCCGCCTGGAGACGAACACCCGTTTGGCCGTTTCCTGATGGCATTAACGTAATTCTCTCCAGCTTTGACTACTTTCTTCTATCACTTTCTGTTTGCTGTTGTTGTTGTTGTTGTTGTTTTTGTTTGCTAGAAAAGAGTTTGTCCTTTAATATGTCCCACAGATAAGAACCAACGCTCTTCAAATGTTCCTAGTAGAGCTAATCTTAGCGAATCGATGATAACAGCTAATTTTGACCTTACCGAACGACGTATGTTATTTTTTATATGTATTTGATTACAAATGTTACTATTTTTATTCTATTATTTTTATTATTCTTATATTTTTTTTATGAGTTCACTGGAGTTTCATCAATGCAACTCGATAAATTTAGCTTTGTCTTCCTTTTCTTTATGTTAAAAATAACTTTTAAAAAAGTATGATTCATCGTCGGTAGTACCACAACAAAATGACTTACTTTATTTCACACTTCTTCCTTAAGGTAAGGTAAGCTATCTTAGCTAAGCTTTGGCTCTAATCAGTCCCTGTTGCGAGGTGTCGCCTATCCGTGATTAGCGTGATATCGCGATGTTGGTTCAGTACAATGAATCTGTGCAATACAGTGACTTGAGCTGAGTATTCCATACCAAGTCAGTACTAGTTATCTTGACAAGATTTCTCTAGTATCAATTAAGCGACCTCGGTGGAACGACGGGCTTGGTAGGTCCGGGAGGCGCCCGCAAACTGATTCAGACCTTCGTGTGTGTCACTGTAGCACTTCCACCATTTCACTTACGCCACTTTTTCCTTGATCAATTAAAATTAACATTTGAATATCACATGGATTACTTGAATGGTCCATCGTCATGCGCAGTGCGGACCTAAGCAGTGTTCCATTCGTCTGTTTTGCATTCGACAATCATCAATGATGGTGACGTTCTGCGTAAACAGTGGCACTCATTTGACCTATTTCGAATATTTTAAAACTAATTATTTATTAAACGAATGTCAAGTACAATTAATAAATACAACAATGATGACGAATTTGACGTCATATGAAAAGATTCATTCAGCTCAATTCATCAAGTGAGGCACATGAAAATGATTATGATATTATTCTTCTGCGTTTATCATTGTTCTTCTGAATAACCGAACGCTTGAGTTAATTTACATAAGTAAAAACATACAAAAATCAATAAACAACGATTTTCCATTCCAGTAGACTGATTTATCAGAAAAAAACGGCTCCCACTCATTCAACTTCGTCCAATGGCTACAGTATGAAATCTATTAATCGATATTTGAAGCATTTGTCACCAGCTGAATTATAAGCTTTGTCGTCTCGCCAATGAACTACAGTATGCATTTGGTCCAACGTGACATCATAGTAGGTCATTCATGTGGGTTCAATAGGCCTGGAGGGCGGACGCAAGCTATACTGAGGCACATGCTATTACTTCACTCTGCATTCCTCGTATATATACCTCATATTATATATATTATTATATACCTATTATATTGTATACTCATATTATATTATATACCTCACCTCATACCTCACCTCATATTTACTTTGCAATTCGATTATTATGAGGTAGTGCCAATAATCACAATAAGTAGTATCGTGAGATTTTTTTTTGTTTCAAGAATTTATTAGACTAAAATAATAGATAAAGTGGATGTTGTATTTATGGGATCTCATTCGTATAGAAAACTCTTCTTCAAAAGTTTTTATTCAAAATTTGAATAGTAGCTCGTGCTTATAGCTATTATTAGTATTAATATTACTATTATTATTATTATTAATTATTATTATTAATACTATTGAATACAATTACCTACAAACGTACTGAAATCGTTTAGTTGTCGTAAGAGCACTGCTCAAACAGAACGTCGAAGAAAAGAACTGATATGGATATTTTAAAAAGCTTTCAAATGTTTTTTTTTGGGATGGTGTTCAGTTTGAAAGAAAAAAAACGGAGTAAACTATTATTTTATGCATAATTCAATCTTGTTGCGCACTAAATGAGATTGCCTACGGCAAAATTGCTTAAAAGAATACGAATTGACAACGTAGTGGAACATATTTTATACTAAATTCATCAAATCGTAAGATATTTTGTCGTTGAAAAGTTAATTTCCTACCTTTGCTGCGTTAGGCGTGCTAGTTACCCGACATTAACAAACAAATAAACAAACAAACAAACAAACACAATAACGAGTAAGCAGTTCTGCTACACGTTCCCATGCTCTTGAAAACCAGCTTTCTGATTGATAGCATTATTTAGTTAATTTTGGCTGGATTAAATCATCAACGATAACCTCCTCACTACCTATGTGTTACACACCCTTCCAAACTTCCAAGCTTATAAGTTATCCAGTATAGTCTAAACTTATTTATGTTTTCTTCTAAGCTTAATTGTTGATGTTTACATCGTGTTTTCTTAAAACGCGTATGAATGCTGTTTTCTTATGGGATAATTATTGATTAGTCAAAAAATCAAAATCATTAATTAATCACAATGAACTTTTTTAAAATATTAAAAAAAAGAAATTAAGGAATTCTAAAATCAAATTGAAAAGCATTTTCGATATTTTAATGGCTTAAGAAATAGCAATAGTGAAGCTTAATAGTGCGATAGGTGACAAAGGACATTGGAACTCGCAATCGAGTACAATCTGAGGCTTTAAGTTTGATGATTTACTCTAGTGAGGATATCAAAATTAATCTATCATGAGGATATCACTCAAAAAAATAACTGCTGAAAAAAAGGATAAATAATAGTTTTCCATTCAAAACGCCCTCAATTTGAGGTTAACTGATGAAATTTTTGTTTTCATAGCAATTATTAGTAAACATCATACAGTAAGGTATACAAGCATACAGAATTAAGAATGTATCATTAGTAAATGAATTAACATAGGTTATTATTGACAAACAGCTATTTTTATTTATCTTTTATCAACTATGATAGCTTATAATGGTTTCGCTCTTATATCCCTGAAGATGTTGAGTTGATTGCAAAACTTCGAACCTCAGGCTGAACTCGAACCCTTATCTACAGATGTTCGATCTGTTGTGAATAGTCAAAAATAGCTATGAAAGATAATACATTAGATTATCCTGTAATAATCAGCTTAACTGATTGCAACGGTCGATATTGGGCCACCGGATCGCACCCGTCGACGGGTGAGTTCTGATAAGATATCCGCTGAGTATAAGTGAAGTATTGAATGATCGTTGATGGAGTGGCTCAGTAATGCTTGTCGGTTAGCACAACAGACTGGATATCTATAGATGTGGGTTTGAATCTCGCCTGAGGCTTCAAGTTTTCCGATCAACTCAGCATCGTTAAGGATATTGACGAGTAATTTTTCGTCTAGCGATAAAAGCTTTCTTTTATTTGAAATATTGTGAGGCTAAAAGTGATAGCTGTTCCGAAACATATTTGCATGTATATCATTTGATAATAAAGCTAATATTTTTATTGTCGATACGTCTGTGAGGAAAAATTGTTGGGCTACTTTTTTTTTCTGAGAAGTTTTCTCTTATCATTTTGTTGAGTTTGTTCTGCTTTTTTCCGTGGGTACTGCCTCATTAACTCAAACAGGATTCTTAGAAGACTTCGACTATATTTTTTATATATATTTATATTAAATCTGTAAGTTATAAAAAATGAAGTCATAAAATTTAGGCCCTCTTTTTTTCTTTCAAGACACGATCCGTTCCTGACGAGATTTCGTCCATTGTCTCTATTTGATTTTCACAGCTACAACGCTTTGAGTAGTCGAAACGTGAACACCTCAAAGGCTTAACCTCGTCAAAATTTCCTCATTCATAATGTTTTTAGTGTAGTTCTTTCTGTTAAGGTTGGTTAATCGTCACACAAGTGCTCTTATCAAATTGCTTTATAATTCTTTCTATTTCTTATCTTTTATCAGTTATATTTTTATCAAAATCAAAAATATACTTAATTTTATTTGCTTACTAATATCGTATAAGTATTAGATTAGTTTATTTTCCTCATTTCCGATCTTATGCGTTAACATAATCGATAGTAACACTAATAAGAATTCTTCACTCAATTAAATCTCTTTGTTTGTTTTTTTACCTCATTTTCGAGGTTATTTTTAAGCTTTCATAGAGTTTTTATCTCTGTTCAACGCTGTTCTTCGCTATTTGCTAACTACTAAAGTTTAATCTGTTTCTTGCATCATCTGAACTGAGGATTTTTATTTTAATATGAGGACTTTAAAAATAAATATTCCTTTGCATGTAAATTTTGATATTTGTTTATTTTGTTCTTAAATTTTGCTTACATTTGAAATTAAATGCGCCCACGATGATGACTCATCGCTTCATCTAAGGTAATTTTATAGTTATATGAATAAACATTGAGGAAAATAGAACACAATTTTTCAGTACTCATTGGAGAATTTATGCAAATGTCCAATGAATTCATTTTAATAAACATCCAGATTATAGAAATAAAAAATTTGTTTTGTCCAGAATATTTTTATTGCACTAAACTTTTAGTTAAGTCGTTTATTACTACGAAAAGAGTTCAGCTAGAGTGCTTTTATACCTCATGTATTTTATCGATATTTATGAAAACAGAGGGATATTGCCTCTTTATCACCTCATTTCGTCAAAAAGATTATTTGTCAATGAATTTACTAGTGATAGAAACCTATTTCCACGTGGAAATGGAAATATTCCACGAACACCTCCGGTCAGGAATGAGGACGAGGAAAAATCATCGTTTGAGATGAGTGTGCATTTTATAAGTGAAAATTGTTAAATAACAAATGAAAACGGAAGTGAACTGTCAACAAAATTAAGTATTTAAAAATGATTTATATATTTAATTTTTTAAATGTCATAATTTTATTAAAATACATTAATGAGGAAAGAAAAACCCTCGTACTTTTACAGTACGACTAAATTGAGTGGATAAATAGTGCGTAATGAGGAAAATGTCAAATATGGAAAACCTTATAAACAACATATTAAGCTCATTCAATTAAATACGAACTCAAAATCCCCACCTGTCGCATTTTTATGGCAGATATAAAACTCAACTACACTTATTACTTTTTCCCTCATTAAGAATTTCATATGAGTTCTAATAAGAAATATTTAAAAACATTACTTATCAAATATTTTAAAGCTTTCATCATTAGCTTATAACTTTAATTATAATTAGTTGGTTTTATATTTAATTAGTTTTATATAGAATGATAATCTGAAAAAAAGAAAAATATATAAATAAGATGAGATAAGGTAGTCTTTGGCGTTGATCGATTCCTCGTGAAGGAACTCCTCGTCTACGCATTCGAGTTCAACACCATATCGTAGAAGTAGTTGAATGCCAGCCTCGTTTAATAGAGTGACTGGAGTTGACCACTCTTCACCAACCCTATGCTAGTTATTTAACCAGATTTCTCTAGTACCAATATAACGACCGAGGAGGGATGGCGAGCTTTGTGGGCCGTGGAGGCGGCCGCGAACTGATTCGGGTCCACGTGGCACTATAGCACCTTCACCACTCAGCCACTGAATCACCCTGCTCTACCTAATTATACAAATATATATAAATATAAGCACAATAACTTGACATTATTATTTTTAAATTTTTAACTTTAGAGAATCTTGTTTGATAAAGAAGTGACCGTATCAAAATGCTAGTAATCAATTTTTCTTTCTCCTTTTTGCTTAAAAGCATAGAAATTATTGCGTTGTTCATCTGTTTCTATTTAACTTCTTGTTAATTGAACAAAATTTCTCCGCGTTTATCGTTTAGTATGATTATTGGAGTCCCTCATTTTATCCTCAATCTGTCCTCATTTTTATCATATCTTGACATCATACGAATACATTTCATGTTTTCTATTCAATCTATTGATGAAGCTTTTTATTAAAGCCTCTACAGTTGAAATTACAAATATTTTTATACGGATTTTGTTTTAAAGTCGAAGCTTTAAAGCTCGTAGAACAACTGGATGAATGCTACATATGTTGTTCGTTTATTTTTTCTTCATAAACATTTTAGTTCTGAACAAAACATAACAACTAAACTCAACTCTTCCCTCAGTTCAGCAATGAAGCAATTAAAGTTTCGATTGAAGAGAACTCTTTTTCGCAGCTGTTATTTATGATGTTAACAACGATGAGCTGAGAATAAACAAAATTAATAGAAACCTCAAAACATTTTTCTAAGTCTTAAACTACCTTATTTAACTCAGAAAACTGTTTAAAGGACTGTTTCAAAATAGATCATTAACCTCAACGATAAAGAATCGTTCACCCTCTTATTTTTAATTTTCTAGCATCAAAATAAAAAAAGCACTAGATGAAACTCAACGTAACAATAACGGTTTATTAAAAATTAATGTTTGAAACGAATAGAAATTATAAATCTAAAAACTATAAAATATTCATATATGACTCTTATACGCTACCGTAATCCTAGCGTTCATTCTGAAACGCCGTGTGATTTTTTTCCCAAATTGAAGCACTTTACCGTAATTGCCACGGGGCACAACTCATTTTCTTGTGTAAATACGAGTTGTGCCTGGAATTCTAGAAGTCCAACTTTTTATCTTTTTAATTAAAAAAAATGTATGGAAGAAAAAGAGGAAATCTTAGCGACAGAGATTTCAAAACATCGAAAAAAAGCACTCCCACTTTTTTGATTTTTTCAAAGCATTTTTTATTTATGAAGCTTCATACAGATTTATTTGTTATTGTTACTATTTTATTAATTTTTTTCGATGATATGATGCTTAAAACGGAACTCATGAGGCAAAATAATCTAACGCCGTATTTGAACTATACGTAAAGTAGTTTACTATGACTTAATTAAGCTTGTTTTTGAGAAGAGCAATATTCAAATAAGCCTTACCATAAGATTTAAGCAGTTTTCCTTGAATTGATTATGTGCTGTGCTCAAAACATACATGTATTGATTACAGTAGATCATTCTGATTTTTGTATATGAAAAGCTTATATTAGTTTGATAGTTATAATGGTTATTATCACTATACTATTTCAACCGAATATTTGTAAATTTTGTTTGAAAAAAAATTTATGACTTTTCGAGTTTTTAATCCAACAATAGGATAGGATAAAGTACTGTATTACAGTAATTCATAGCTACCAGTAAGCAAATAGAGCTATTTCTCTGATAGGATACTGTATTACAGTAATTCGTGGTTACCAATAAGTAAATAGAGCTATTTCCAACTGCTTATCTAAGGCGAAAAAACTATGAAGGTTGAACAAAACAACGGAAAATTAGCCTCCTCACATATTACTTACTTCCTCAATTTCTTGCTTACTTATCTACTAACTCACTTTTTTACTCTTGCATGATTTACTTCAAAAAAAAGTCAATTTTCCGCAATTTTAACCGAATCACTGAGAGTTGAATCAATCAAATAATAAACAAAAATATTTTTGTTTGTGATTAGATTAAGCATGATAAGATAACCATGCCTCTGATTGATTAATCCCTCTTGCCGGAAGCGCCTAGAGCATTTGTGTTCTATGTGATATCATTGAGGTAATTGAGTACGATTCTAATTTATACATCCGTATCATCTCCAGATCTATTCGGTGCCAACTGACGGAGTCCGGAAGAATTGTGGGCCTAGCAGGTTCTGGGGCAACAGCGAGCCTGATTCGGCCTGCCTATCATAAAACATACGATTGTAAACAATGCTGTTCTATTATAATTCTATTCATTCATTTATTTTGACCTATAATCGATAAGAATATGCATATGCTTTTCAATATTAATAAAGCTTGATTTTAGAAAAATTATTTGACCTACAAAGAATTTCAGATATTCTAATAGTATGAAATTGAGAATACTTCGAAATTTTCTGCAAATCTTTTTTTTTTCGATTGAATAATTTGAGTAAGAGCTCTTTTTTTCGCTGAAATCTATGAAAGAAACTCATCATGGAATGAGTTTAAATTTTGAGTTATTCTGAGGAGTTTCTCTTGAGTTAATGTAATTTGAGTCAAAACTTCTATTAAAAAATTATATGAAATTTTAAATTACTGTGAAGAAAAATTTTTTTTTATGAAATTTTTTTCCAAAATGAAATACTCAAAACTTTTTTCTCCTGATTCACTAAAAAAATCATCTAATAATTTTATATTTCCAATCGATAAGAAAATAAACAAACAATTTAATCAATACCTATATTTATTGTATCAGAATGTTAATCATAAAACCTTTACACATGAAACTCTCGTGTTTTTCTTCTATTAAAGTTGATGTCACGTGATTTGAAAATGTTTCAAAATTATTAAAATATAATTAAGATAAATAAATATTATGAAAAAATATTTAATACCTTACATTACGACATATTTAATAGAGGTCTTATTGAAATTTTATAACTTCAGATTTCCTCTCCGTTAATGAATCAATAAGAAGTTTGTATTTAAGGAAAAGCTGATTTGGCTTAATTGAAGCTCATGTCCTTAGGGGATTCAAAAAGGAACAGCAAATTTGTCAACAATGATTGTTCATCGAAAAGATGCTAGTGCATATTTTCCTAATTAGAAATATTTTCCTCATTTTTTTTTTCGTCAACTAACTCATACCTTATTGTTTATTTTAATATGTAAATTCAAAACAACAGCAGTTAATGAAACAACGAAGAGTGAAAATAACAATACATTCGAAAATTTTTTTCATTTCGTATAGAAAATGAAAAAAAAATAAAATTATATCTAAGTAAATATTATTATTGTTTGTTTTTTTCTACCGGTCAAAGTTGTACTAAAAACTTAAAACAACAAAAACGAAAAAAAAAACGTGGATTTTTCCCATTAGCTTCATATTATTTTACCCTGAGGGGATATTTCTCTATAAAAACTTCTTATTCAATAACAACCTCTTTATGTATTACAATGAGGTTTCTTCATTAATAAATAGTTGTCAATTGTTACAACGAAAAAAAAATCGATTTTACCTCAGTTATGTAAAGATTTTACTCAAATCCTCAATGTGGTTTTCTACCGTAGAAGAAAATATTGAATGAATTGGTCGTAACATCATCGAGATGAAAATTCTCTCATAAAAACTACTTAATAATTTTTTTTACATGTTTTTCCATATTTTACAACTAGAGTTTTTCTTATATTTATATTGGAATTTTGTCGAAATTCCTTGTCGAACAGTACAGTACCTTCGGCAATTTCAGAGTGATCTACAAAGTTGTTACTCTACCGTAACCTAAGAAAGTCACAAAATAAAAAGTAAAATCACAAAATATCATCAGTAGAGCTTAAGATCTACATATGAGGCATGTGAAAATCGTTTTCATCAAACCTCTGATCGATTAGAGGAAATTTATCAGTAATGAGTTATTCAAATGTCCTCATATCTTTCGTAAACTCAATACCTCATACATTTTGTGGAAAATATATGAGCTTATCAATAATCTTCAAGTGACGTTAATACTCACAAAAAAGAAAACGAGTGAGGTATACGTCGATATTCGCCTCTTTTCTTTTTAACTGACTTATTATTTAGTTAAATATTTAAATGTTTGTTTTTATTTTTCTGTTTTATAGTTCTCATGAACATTTTTTTCGTGATTCTGTCGATTTACCTCAATTTTTTTTCCTTACCTCATTTTTTTTCAGTTTTTACTTGTTTTCATTCATCCTATAACAACATACAATTCCTATTATTTTTCGTCTTCAACGTTCCCTTATAGAAGAAGCCGTTTAGTTTATTGATTGTTTTTTTTTGAAGTTCAATTAATGATGTATTATCAATAAATATGCTAATGTAATTAGTTTATTACGTAATATTTGTAATATGTATCATTTAAAATTATTGATTGACTGTGTTGCGATCGTTTTGATCTCGTCATCTCATTTATCATTGTTGTTTTTAAATCAATATTGATATTAGATGGTTATTACGGTATTATTTTTTCTCTATAGCTATCGTATTGATTCGGAATAATCCAATCAATAAAATTAATGAAAAATTTTATCAAGAAATCAACTAGTGAAAAGTGCGCTAAGTGTTCTACAACAATTTTTTTGCTACTATGCTTTTTTTATTGTAGCTGTTTTTTTTTTCGTTCGTTAATTCATCCTCATTTCATACGAGTCACATTTCAGCAAATCGTATGACATCATGCTGTCGCCGATGAACATTTCAGCATATGAACAGCATGAATTTTGGAAAGCTGCTGTTAAATATGCTCCAACTATAATTCCAATAGCGATACTGTATTTTGAAATTGTCGGTTTATTTGGTAATATTAATTTAATTATTGCAACTATTCGAGATAAACATCTACATACAAAACATGGTAAGAAAAATTATAATAATTTTTCATTTTGATATATATTAAGCTTCTAATGTTAATAGAAATGAGGTAGTGTAATAGAGTGAGTATAATGCATCACTATGAGGCTATTCAGTTATAATCACATATGTTTGTATTCATGTTCAACTACATAACTCCTGTCAGATCAAATCTTCTGTTCATATCGGCTAGTTGAAATCCAACATCAGAATACCCTGTTAAAGGATAAGCTACATTAACGTGATACGCATTGATCAGCTACCGTCAACGTAGGCGACTATCGTATTCATGCACTTACACGACATTGTGGAGTAGACGAACAGTCTGTCACATCAACACAAGAACATAGTTCATACCAATGCTTATTCATCTCCTCGAACAAATTACTCACCTGCTGAGCAACTGTATCATATTAAGATTTTCGCAGTTGATACTTTAGGTAAATCGTAGATCTGGCCGTGGTACATCGCTTAAGGCGTTTCGTAATGAGGTGCATCTACATTCATCATTCCATCACCTTAATATTTTAAATATTCAGATTGATCTACCATCAAAAAGAAGCTTAAAATTTTGTAGCTTCTAAAAATTTTACGTGTTACAATGTTACGTGTCAATACATCTTTTATAATTATTAAATTAATGAGGATAACTGAAAAAAAAAAACTGTTTACATGTTTTTATCGATGAAAAATAGTTGTAGTTGTTTTTATTGTTTATTTATGAACACGTTATATTTGAACAATTTAGGTGTTTTATTGGCTATGACGTCATTGTATCAATCGTTTTGTTTACTTTTTGAATTAATTAATGTTATTATCGGATTTCGTGGAATATCATTACAACGACACACGTGCTTTTTAATGATGATGCCATTTATGTTATTCGGGTACGTACAGTAAACATTTATAACAGATTTGTTTATATCGTAAACATTTTACTTGTTTACAATACAATCAGAATTGTAAACAATTGCTTAAAGTTGGCAAAAGTTGAGAATAAAAAATTAAGAGGATATCACCGAATTGAGGATATAGCAATGACCCTCATCATACAAACACAATGACATATCTTAAGACATTTTTTATTATGAGAAAAAAATATGGAATATTTATTATAATAAAAAATACAAATATTTATTAGAATAAATAAAAAAAATTAATATTTGAATTCTATTTGTTTCTTTTTTTCAGTTGTATACAATCTGCTATGTATATTATTCTTTCATTGGATACGTGGTTTTCAATTTTATTCCCATTACGGTAAGTTCATATATTTATTTATTTATTTATTTGTTTGTTTACTTATTTATTTATTATTAACTAAGCTATTCTAATCGATTTAACTTAATTCGATTCATTAGAACATTTTTCTATATGATTCTATTCAGTGCTTTTTGCTGTTTTCTATCGATCGGAAAAACTTGGAAAACTAATGAAAAAGTAAATAAATATAAATAATAATTGTGCGTGCCGGTTCGAGTCTCGCTTGAGGTTTCGAGTTAGGCGGACAACTCATAAGCATAATTTTCAGATTACAAATAATAAATAAAATACAGAAGTTGTACAAACATAAGAGCATTAGAAGCTGTTAAATAGCTTAATATTAGTTTTATTACATATGTAATTGTTTACGATGATTCAAATACGATTATTTACAAAGGTAATTTAAAATATACGTTCGATCGATGAAAAAAAAAACTATAATTTAAAAAAAAATATTTATAATTATAGACATATGGTAACAAGATTACGGTTCTATGTACCAATCGCCTCATTACCTCCGATCATTTATGCAGTACTGTTTCTAATATTGAATATTATTGAAATGATGAAATACACTGATAATCCGAGGTGATTTCAATTTTTTTTCTTAAGATCACTAACTATTAAGATAAATGAGTTATGGTGATATGAAATGCCATAGGTTCATATACGCGCTGAGGCATGTCAAACCCACAGTGTCGGTGAATTGTAAGCAGATGAATTCGCTTAGATAGATAGCATTGCGTTGGTAAAGAGAGGTCATATCTAGGTTATGCATGAACTGGACTCAAATTCAATGAGCTCCTCTATGATGTCACATAGAAGATAATTGTATGGGAGCACTTCAAAAGTACAAATATAGGTGCTGAAGCTTATCTGCCTCATCTTACCTCTTTCACCTATCTCATCAAAATGAAAAGAAAATCATTAAACGGCAATCGGCTTAATGAGAACAATTAATTTTTGTCACATAGCAGTTCTTATTTTAAGCAGATAATTGAAGCCGAAGAGAGTTGCATAATATGTGTGACAAATAAGCTTGACCTGTATAAGATAAGATAATTGTTGGCGTTGATCAATCCCTTGTGGTGGGATGCGC
>KN716518.1:17815-28939 GCA_000816705.1 Dictyocaulus viviparus
ATTCATGTTCAACGTGATATCGTGGAGTGGTTGAATGCGTGCCTGGTCTATACATGACTTGAGTTGACCATTCTTCACCAAGTCAGTGCCAGTTATCTTACCCACATTCCTCTGGTACCATTTTACCGACCCCGGAGGGATGGCGTGTTTGGTAGGCCTGGGGGGCGGCCGCGAACTGATTTGGCCGGCGTGTCACTGCGGCACCTCCACCACTGAGCCATTGCGCCCCCTGACCTGTATAGTAAACTAAAAACTTCCTAATTTAATAAACTACTTCAAATTTTTTACACGAAAAAATCTCTCACAATATTATTGATCTACTATCGATATTTGGCTTTTCAGAATCGTTTAGTTGTAGGTATACGGTAGATGATCTTTATTGTGTTCAAAAAAAAAGTAAACATTTTAGGCTTATACTTTGTACGATGCCGTTAACCATCGAACCATCTTTCAAAAAGATCTGGGTTTATGGAAACCTATTGGTAAATCTTACCGTACTCGTCATCTATTTTTTCATTTTTCTAACTGTTGTCATTAAAGGTAAGTAAGCTTAACGTCTATTGATTTTTGTGAACACAAATGATCACCACCATTTCTATTATTTACATGCTATACGAGCATGTAATACATACAAATCGATTGTTTATGCAAAATTTTAATAAATTGAATTTCTTGCTGTTTTACGAAACGTCTGAGGTCCTTCGATTTCTTGAAGAGGAATAAAAATAAGGTAAAAAAAACATATATACATATATGATTTTCAGATAAACGTCGTCGGAAGCTCAGTATAGTAGTAAATGAAACAGATGAAAAAAGAGTGAGTGTCAATCAGAATTTGAATAACATATCATATCATTAACCTCTTCTATCAGAAAATGCTGAATAGTGAGGAATGAGGAATAATAAGCGACTGTTCAATTTTTGTTTATATTTCATTCTAATAGAGGCTTTGTCGGTCGTTGATCAATCCCAATAGGATCATTCATTGATTCGTTCATTTAATGACGTTTCGGAGGCGTTTGAGTGGGAGTACTCTGTAGAATGGGGCACAATGATGGAGGTGGCACAATGACACACAAGCTTTAATCAGCTCGCCGCTGCTGCCGAAGTCTATCAAGCCCGCCATTCCTCCGAGGCCGATAAATTTGTACCGGAGAAATCTAAGTAAGATAACTAGCACTGACTTGGTGAAGAGTGGTGAGCTCAAATCACTGTAAGACCACACTCCTGTTCAACCACCTCTACGATATCACATTCAATACGAATACGTAGCCGCACCTCGCACGAAGGATTGATCAGCGCTAAAGCTTATCTTACCTCTGCTCTGCAAATAGACTTAAGGCAACAAGTCTTTACCAAATCAGCACCGTTATTCTTTGCTGAATGTTCTGGCACCACATCGCTTTAACCAGAAAAATCTACGGATGGATTGTTTTGAGACTCATGATCTACGCACTCGGCATAACTTTGAATTTCTACCGGCGCTCCATTGCTTTTCCTCATCCGCTTCTTAGTTGACCAGGGTTGAGATTTGCCATCAACATGGAATTATTTTCATTTCTATAACGCTTATTAGAAGTTGTTTCTGTTTGAGGTATTTTTTTCGTTAATGTGGTTGATGACGATTTTTGCTTCAACGTGGTGTACGTGTATGCTTTTACAAGCAATAGCCTTTTCAATGGAACCATCCTATGCAACGGTGGCCGTTGAAAATTATTCAGTAAGTAAATTTTCTAAGCTATTCTTTTCTTTTATAACTGTTTATGTGATTTTTTTTCCTTATATGGACAATTGATTATCATTGAAAAATCGATAGCCGGAAAAATTCTGACATCGTCAATGTATTCGCCCACGTGAATATCACCTGCAGTTGTTTCATTTTACAAACCTTTTTTTTTCTTCGCAACGATTAAGCAAATTACGATAACTTTCGGTATATTTTATTGTGGCTATTGATTCATCACAAAGCTTACAATGACATATTTGAAATATTTACATACAAAATATTAAGATAAAAAATATGCTCAAATCTACAAAAAGATGAACTATTGCTAAACTTTACACCTATTCTTTTTTGTATCCGTTGTAGACTTTTTATAGAATTAGACCAACAGATGTGATAAAGATTTTTTGGTTTGAGTACGGTAATACCATAGTAAGGATTGTAGCTCTTCCTTGTTTCATCCTACCGTAATCTACCGTAATCTTTATCGTTCTCTTTCAGTTGATCTTCTCTTTAATGGGATATTCTATCAACTACTATGTGTACTTTGCAAGAAACGAAACATACCGTAGAACATTCCTACAACAACTATCATGTATACTACCAAAAAGGTAACGTTTATCAATTTATCACTACTAAAATACTAGCCTTAGTAACTTGTCCGACTGAACGCTCTCTAATCCATTCCTAGTAAGTACTGTAGAATCAGAGCGGTATCGCTTAGAGGCACAATACCTCAGATTATCGTACTTCCATCATATGATGTATAGGAGAGATGAGCATTGGTGTTGACCAATCTCTACGGTATGTGCCTACGATTTCGTTTTTAATGCAATGTCCTCGAGGAGAATGAGTGCGATTCTATTTTTAAGGTGAATAATCCTTACCAAATATGAGCTACCTAATTTCTCGGATATCTGCAGTAGTGGTTATCCGCTTGAGGAGGGATAGTGACTCGGTAGGCGTGTGGCAGCTTCAAACGTGTACACTAAATCAGCACTTCAAATTATCATGGTACATTCTTCCACTGTGCTAAGCGCTATGCGCTTCCACTAATCCCCGTCTTCGAATTTCACTAATACTATTACCAGGATCATTATTGAAGAAATGGCTTGTCATTATCATTCTATTGTAACGAATTCTCATTGAATAGCAAAATAATCATCAAGTGATCTATTAAGATTCAACGAAGCACTCAAATCAAAACGAAGTACACCAGCTGTAAACGGGATCTTACGGACGTCTACTATTCAACATCTAGCTCAATCACCAAGTATAAAATCAACTCCTGTCCTATCATCTCACCCTCATCATTTGGATGAAAGGCGAACACGAAGCTGCATAAATCAACGAACATTGCTTCACGTTAAAAGAGTTTGACGAATACGAAAAATTAGGAATAGAAGATACTCTTCACTTAAAAGAACAGGAACAAAGCTCGAAAGAAGATAATTTAAGGAATTTAAGGAATGCTTCTTTGAAAGCTGAATTGTACTTGAAAATGCAACTAATAAGTGTCTTTGTTTTTACAATAAAGTTTCTTACTATATTAAATATGAATGACTAGGAAAAAGCTTGCAGACGTGAAAATGTTCGACATTTTGAGTACAACAAACAAGAAGTTTGAGGCTTGATTAATTTTTAAAAGTATCAAAATTGATTGTTTGTGAATTATTTGATATAAAACGTTGACCATTGAAAAATAGAATATCTTGACGTCAAGAATGAGTAGTAGTACCCACAGATTTCTTACAGTACTTTCAAAGAAGGCTCCAGTCAAATCGATATTTATGTATTAGCTGACAAAATTGAAATACCTCATATAACTCACCTTGCTTTTTCATTCATTTGCGTCCTCACAATCCCATAAGCAAATTTCTCAGGCCTTCACGAACGACTATCCTTCTATCTAAGTATTTAGTATTTGAAAATCTTGGTTCTCCTTTTTGTTAAGCACGTGCACGACGTTGACATGTGCAGCATTTACAAAAGCAGAAGCTAATATATGAGCAAAATCGCCTCCTTTAATCAAGGCAAGAAATAGTTATATTCCTTAAGCATGATGAGGTAATAGCACAGGCAAGTCACACAAAATGAAAAAAACCTTGGAATACCTCATGAAAACTATAGTATGTAGAAAAACTCGTTTAACTCACCTTTCATGCCTCATGAGGTCAGTATATGTATGGAGCGATGCATGCGCGACAGAAAAAAAAGAACGATTTTAACATAAAATAATAAAAATCCCTCCAAATTCTCTAGGATGCCAATAGATTTACAGCTCATCAAACGACAGCAAAGCTATCAAGAAATCAGTTACGATAGATAGATTTTTGTATAGAACTTGCTACGAAAGACATATTATTGAGGCAGACCTTCACCGTTGCACTCAAATGGGAGAACATCTAAATGGAAAAATATCTTTGAAGCAGTTCACGTCACAATCCTTACATAGATGTGAGATATATGAACTCGAAACTCATTAGAGGTGTTTTTCGTTCATTCTAGAGCGGCCAAAGTAAACAGAAAAGACGAATTCATAACACAGCACCATATGTGAGGTCAGTGTTCTCATCTACACAATCAAACCTTAACCTCCATGTAATGTAAGCGAATACCTCATGCATACAATAATTAGACAAGGCTGAGAAAGGGCTTATAGAACGTTGATTCACTCGATGATGCATTACAAGGAAGCATAGAGCTTAAAGTTAAGATTTTTTTGCAGGGTTATTAGAATATATTGATGGTTTGCATTTCCGTTTGATCATCCTTACGCTTTGAGGAAAGATATTTTGCCATAAGGCTATCCTAGACTGAATTAAGGTTGTATGATTGAACCTCATTATTTTGATAAATAAAAATGCTACACTGCACAGTTGATCTATTGATTGCTTGGATCATACAAGGTATTGAGGTTATTTAAGGCTTTACTTTTCTAGAATGTTTGGAGCCCAATGGTTATTTGTAAGAACATTTTTTTTTCTTTTATCGACCGAATTATTTTACTTTCACTTCGTCGACGATAATTTAGTGAAAATCGTCTTCATAAGCACAACTTCTTGTAAACCATGCTTTTTCACTCCTGACTCAAATTTGACTCAATTCCTCAAATTGTCACATTTAGAAACTAAGTGAGAGGAAAATATGCTTTGCGAAAATGATATATTCTGAGAAAACGGGAATATCTGAAAATATTCCTTATCGATAAGTCTATTTGAAAATGCTGGCCAGCTCCTCAAACCTATTACCTCAAAAATTTCAAAAAAGGTTACCTTTTAGGTAATAGGTAAAAGGTAAAAGGTAGGTAAGGTGCTTTTTTTTCCATGACTCATAAGAGGTAACTAATGAGGATTTCAAATTCATGCGGTACTGAAACCAAATGGAGGAAGAATTATTCATTGTTGAAATTGAAAACATTAAATAAAAGAGATGAAATTAAGGTTGAAAACATTAGTCATAACATTTAAAGTATAAAAACAGTTATAAATGACAATATCGATTCAAATAATACTAAAGATGAAAAGTTTTCCGAATACGGTAGGAGCAGTAAATTAATGAAATCATTCCGATAATGGCACATTACTTTTTCAACTTCAATAAGACGATGTTCTTCATCAACGTCGATATCAAACAAAATCAAAAAGTGCCATCCAAGAAGAGTTCATAACAAAAATTATAGAAAAATCAATTAACGGAGTTCTAAAGGTCTGAATGAGGAAAAACGCTGGCGTAATCTATCGTCTTCAGTTTTTCTTAGTGATATAATGGTGTTCGAATACAAATATTCTTTAGATTGACTTAAGATGACCAGTCTATTACGAAGCCGGCGCTGTTTACCCTCTCAGATTTTCTTGCTAACAATTAAGCGACCCTTGAAGCGCTAAAGACGGTAATATTTGGGCCTCATCGTGAAGTTAAATCCACGTACGCTAACTCAGTGCTGTGGATACCATCTGCTACATAACAATCCCCATATGAATAATATTTATAATATTTCAATCGAAATGTGTTCTTATTTCTCTCGATGACTAATTGAATTACCCTATCAAGAATATGCGCTTTTTTTGGCTCGTGAAATACTTAGGAAAAATTAGAAAGTTTCCAAGCATTTGAGCAGAAGCTGAACGAATAAAATCGTTAAAATCCGTTGCTTCTTGCTCGTAGCATCACTCTGTCGACGATGATGATCCATGTGAGTCATTTTTCCCTCAAAATGTAAATGTCTTTCCGCTTAGTTATCTGACACCAAGAAAATGTTGTAAAAAGTATTAACTAAATAGAATATAAAGAAGTTCAGATATAATCAATGACAATTTGAGCTTTCATATTGAACTCAGAGGGTGAGTTTTTCTGTGCACCTCAAAAAAATCGATGCTATACTTCTTACGAACAGTCTGATATATTTTCGTAGAATACACCAAAGTATTATTTTCTCTATCCATTACGATTTTTAGTATGTGTTGAACGATAAGATCGTGTTTTCAGTCTACAAAATGACAGTCCGTTGTTTAGTATGTTTATTGATTTTTCAAGAATTCGATTAAGCACGATTGGCTTTTTTTTTGCTGTCTGTGCAACAAATTAGACGCTTGAATGTTTCTTGATTCGCACTCACAGACAACAATCACTCAAACTGCTCCAGTTGAATCCAATAGTGACAAAATTCAATGACAAACGATATCAGTTGTGAATAAATTCCACAGATCGATAAACCGATCAATACCTATGTTCATAATGTTATCAGTACTTATATGTATTCTGTGAGCATGGATCGATATTTTTCTTTTATGTTTCGAACAAACCGGCTCTACTATACAATTATCATACAAATGTTTGTTTTGTATTGTTTTTTTTGTTTTTTCCTCACTTTTCAATCTTTCATGTTTCTTTTTTCGTCACACTATTAGTAATACCTCCCTATTCCTCAAATTAACACTACCGGTATTGTTTGATTTCGTTTTGTTTTGTTCTGTTATGTTTTTTTTTTCATCGTCATTTTATTTCTGCATTTCTAAATCGATTTCAGAACATCAAAATGAATTAAGAAATGAAGCTTATAAATTATGCAATTTTTCCTTCGGAAAGCTTTTATCGATTACTCCCTCATCATATACTTTGTAATAAAAATAAACTCTTCATTAAAGTGTTCGAATTGCCCTAATCGATAGAAAAAAAAATCAATAAAAAGCCGAAACATTTTGAAAACTTGTAAAGCGTATATTGTTTCAGTGTTACTTATTAAAATATTCATTGAAATAGAAGTACCTTGAGGGTATTTCCAGAATTTTTGGATTACTAAGTCACATTCTCAGTACTTTTGAATCTAATAGAGGCTTATTGAGGTTGAGAAATTTGAATGTTATGGTTATACTGAACATAAACGAGAATAAAAATTTTACAATTGAAGCATTTCATTTTAGCTTCTCAGATGTTTTTAAAGTAATAATTATACTAAGTGTATTAATGATGTGAAGGTTTTATCACGTAAGGCAACAAGTAATTCAAAATGAAATAAAGGTATGAGCTAGAAAGTACATAAAAATACAAAAAAAAGTTTTCAAATGAACCGAAACTTACGTATACTGAGTTAGTGAGTACCATTTCACCCAATGAGTTAACAATTACAAACAATTGGTAACTTTTTGAAGATTTATCATGTCGACGAGTTATTATCTGCTGTGATAAATATCATTTTATCATCAAATCTTAACGGGACGGGTAGCAGCTTACAAGTGGAAGACTGCTTGGATACTCCACTACGATGTAAACATCATTGAGGTTTTATGAATCTCTAGGAACGGTGGCGATCGTACGAATGTTTTCCATGTATATCGGTGCTTTACACGTACTCGAATTCTTTTCTTCTGAAAAATCGCTGGCACAACTACCGCATGATGTCGAAGTCGTGTTGTTGCACTCTTCTGCCTCCGTTCCACCGCAGACGCCATCGCATTCGACGTCGGCGACGGCTACGATTTCGAACACCCTTTTCATTGTTGTTTTTTTCTTAACATTGACGTTATCATCGTCGTCATCGTCTATTTCAATTCCATTAGAGCTATGAACAACACATTCCACCAATATCTATTTATCAGTGAATCATAAACATTCATATACATAAATAAAAAGATATATGTATGTTTCAAGTTCATATATATACGTATAGATATACACATATCTATGTATATCTACATGTATATACGTATGCATATATACACATATGACATGTATCTACATCTCTGTATATATATGTATATATAATTTTATTTTATGTGAAATATCGTTCATTTTTCTCCGTGACTGAATTTTGAAATTTTTCATAATTTATTTTACAATTTAGTATAAAATAATTATATTTTATTGTAATTACGGTATCATTTTGCTATAAAATAATCATTCGTATTCATTAGATTTTCTGGGCTTTTTGAGGAAAAAACTAACAAAAAATATGTGTTGACCCTCGAACAGGTTGTTTCTATTTTTTTTTTAGCAGAGTTATTATATCAAACGAGGTCAATGTTTTATAGAGAATTGAAAAATGAGGTAAAAACTGTATGTATTTTCTTATTTATTTTTTCTACCAACGATGATAGGTCATAGTTGTTTTGTTTTAATATCCCCAGTGATGCGGTCTCGTTTGAGGTTCGACGTTTTCCAATTGACTCAGCGTCATTCAAATGACAGAGTGATTTTCATGAACACCTATCATTTTGTGATATTTTAAGAAAACTTGTTTCTTATCGATTCATTTTTATTGTATAATAAACTAAACATTTCTATTTATAAACGGTAATGTTCTATTATATTCTGTTTTCATTTAATCATCTACGTCGTTTTATTAGTTCAACGATAATGCCCTACGGCAACGTATTATAGAAGTAAAATCGCTATAATCGTAAGCTTAACAGAAACTATCCATTGTTGTTTTTTCATATGTTTACGATACGTAAACAATAGCTGTATTATAAATCATAGTGATATAAGAAAACATATCAGAATTTCCATAAATCTCATTCTGTACTTTCCTAGGGCTAGTGAAAATTGTCCTGAATGTCGAATGTTTTTGATACACCTCTTGTTTTTTTCTGTATGCAAATGAAGCATTCAGTCGTTTCAATTCTACCTGATAGTTTTACCTCATCAAAATGCTCTATTCGATGCGATCTAACTAAAATTATTTCAATACTACACAGGTTGTATCATATTCTTGTACAGTTCTGTCGTCTTCCTAGTAGAACGATTGTTTTTTTGTTTAGTTTACCGGGATAGTTTGAATTGATTTCAGGTCATTCAAACTCAAATCTGAGAGCGAGGTAAAAACTATCTCATCGATGAGAGGTATTCATCCGTAGGAAGCGTAAAAGTGCATTTAAACAAATGTGAAGATGATAGAAAAGAATTCAATATGAACCATTTCATTTCACTCAACGTTTATCAATCAATAGAGAGATTGAGTATATTGAGGTTTAATTACGTAACGAATCTCACTCATTCTATTTTTTATAGGAGAACTGATTTTCCTCGAGAAAACTCATTTTTTTGCTTCGTAATCTTTGATGCTTTGATCGATAACGTAATATCGATAAGGAAAAGGCGGCATCCATGCTGAAACCGTCGTCGAGTCACCATTGAGTTCATATTCGTACTTTTTTCATTACACTTATGAGTTAAAAGCATCAAAATTAGAATAGAATTAGAAAATGAAATAATAAGAACTTGATAGAATCACTTAGAATCGATTGAATTAAAATCATCTTTCTTGCTATGAAGTTTCTTCAGATTAATATTCGCTCAACTTCTGAAACCGTTATCGATTTTTACACACATCCGAAGATGTTCACGATCTAAATAACGTTATTTAAGAATAGTTTATCTGTCGTTGTATTTATTATTGATCGACAACAACGTAAACAACTGTAACAAACAAAAAAAACTTACGACGTAGTGAATCTAAGCCATCTCTTATCAATAATTATACTATTATCTGATCATTGCGTTTATGCTTTTTCTTTTACATCATAAAATTAATTGATTTTCTACTATCTAACATTTGTCCGAACGTATTTTCTTTAATATTTTATTGTTGATAATTTTATACCTTTTCATATTTTCATTCAAGTTAAACCATTTTTCATACGGTATAGATCATTTAGCCTATACCGTAACCATATCAGGTGACCAAGTTATTGTTACTACAGTAAGACACGCTTTCAAATTTTTTTCCCATGGACATTACCTACAGTACAATACAATCGTGTAAATCACAGAATAGCCGTGCTTTACGTCACAAATGATACGGTACTATGTCACATTTGGAAACTTGTCATACTGTAGTCGATTTTGTACAGGTAGTAAAGATTCCAATGGAGTCACTAAAGCTTAAATATTGATATTACTCATCATAGAAGAATTACTACTTTTCTGTTCTACAATTCATAGAGGATAATTTTATCTTCAAAACTTGCTCAAACTGAAGGTGTATTGAAAATTTTCATTGATATATGTTTTTTTTTCTGTAGAATGAATCACTCTGACTTAAGAGTTACGCGGTACCTTTATCTCCATCTTCATTTCAAAGAATACATTGCATCTTTCATAGGAATGTTGAGTAAATCACAGAAGTTTTAACCTCAGATTAAGGTAAAACGTGATATCATAGACCATTCTTCATCAAGTCTGTGCCAGTTATCTTGGACCTCGGAGGTATAGCGGTCTTGGAAGGCTTAGGGTGTCTACATGAACTGGATCCGGATCTCCTTGTCACTTTGGCACCTCACCACTACGTCTTATGGAGTCTTCGAACAACCAGTAATTGATTTATCTGTTTTCCTTATCCGTCCGACTTTTGAAAGGACATTTGTTTTTCAGTTTCTCCAGTTAGTTGAGAAATCATCGTATGATTTTTCGTTATCGATTAATAGTTTTGTTTTTTACGGATTTTTTTGACTACTTGCTTTTAATAGATCAAAAAATAGTCAAAAACACCAATGACGTTCTTTAGGAGGGTGAACGATAGTATGCTTATCTGCCTGAATTATAGTTACATTATTTCTATATTGAGTATTTATGCACGATATTCTACTAGTGTTTAGTCTGTTTACACTGAGGAATTGCCTCTCTAGGAAGAATCAAAGCACATACTTCTTCATTTTAATTAGAGGAATCAGCTCTAGGCTACGTGAATTTCAAGCTCTTCACCTTTGAAGCCAAGAACGATGTCACCGCTGAGCTTTTTTGGTTGAGAATCTGGTGATATTTTCTTATTTCTAAACATTTTTGAATAGCAGTTTGACCTTTTTTAAGCTTCAACTACAAAAATAAGACCTAATTAATCCTTTAGAAGAGCGCGTAGTGTTGTGATAGAAAGCGCTCTAGTCGTTAAAAGGACTCAATTTGAT
>KN716518.1:35645-51858 GCA_000816705.1 Dictyocaulus viviparus
GTGTTTGTGATGTTGTGGTGTTTGATGGCGCTAATGACATTTCATTCTGCTTACGAAGCGTTTGAATTGATTTTTAACTTGAAGCAAAAACAATAGTGATTTGGGATAAGGTGGACTACAAATGAATTAGTGCAACTTTATGCCATCTGATGCCTTACCGTCATGTTTTGTTTTTTACCGTAATATTTTGCCAGTTTTACAAAGGTTCTTATTTTAACATTGTAAACAGCAGGGTCGAGGAGATTGTGCAATAGCCATTATGCCATAAATGATTTCACTCTTCTGCAACAATAAGGATTCGCTTTGTTCGAAAAAGAACAAGAAGGAAATCACATGCGAAACTACTTAAGCGTCACATTATTAGAGGACCAATAACTCTATTGATACTCTTAGAAATAAAAGACAACAAAAAACCGGAACGTACCGGTACGGACAAAAAAATTCGACAGTACTGAAGAACTATTACTGGCATGAACTATGTACCCGGGATTTGTAGCTAGTGAAGGATTGGCAAAGAATGTATTTAACGCACTCATTTCATTTTCATTCTACCATTCAATATTGACCAAGATTTCCTTTCTTCATGAGCATAATATTGGAGTATTACTAACCGGCATACCATCTGAGGGAATGACGGATACTAAGCTTAAGATAATGAGGCTTGCATGACCTTTTGGGTGAAATGCATATATGATTTCTATGTTCATATCTTAGCATCAACATCACAACAGCAGGTGAATGTATTGATTTTGCCTAGATTTTCCTACATATTTTTCGAAAATTTCAAAACAAGCTGCCCTCAGGTTGTTTTTCTTGCTGTGAGGTCGTATTTCTTTCTATGTCTTGTAGCGAGGCAATCAATACTTATTCATGGTGAGCCTCCAAAAGACAATAATCCGGTGAGTGATTCATTTCGTTGAGATACTACGGCTATTCGTATACCATCATAGTACTCTATCTCTTTTCTAGGTTTATCTACTCGTGCCTCTTTTAATGACGGCACTGCAGTTCATTTTCTACGTCGGATGGATGAAGGTTTGTAGGTGTTGTAAATTTTAGTTCAGCTTTTAACATCGGACATATTAGAAACGAAGTCAGTGCCTTGCTGAGTTCTTGAAAATTTGTGTTAATCAGGGTATTGTGGAGGTAGTTGAATGCGAACATAGTCTATACAATGACTTGAGGTGACCACTCTTCGATAAGTCAGTGCTGTTTATCTTAACCAGGTCTAAGTGGAGGCCACGAACTGCTTCGGGCCTTCGTATAATTGTGGCACCTCCACCACTCCGAGCCGCGCTCTTTCTTGATAGAGGCGTTTAAGATAATGTAAAAAGTAATTTTCTGCGGGTCATTCAAGAGTTATAGAAAAAATTGAACATGTTCATAATAAGGTCTGATGTGTATCATTATAATTATAATCATAGGTTGCCGAGAGTTTGATGAATCCTCTTGGAGAGGACGACGATGATTTCGAATGCAATTTTCTTATCGATCGTAATTTAGGAGTGGGTACTTATCGCTATGCTATAGTGCTATTTGTGATGAACAGTTTGTAGACTTTTAGATCGGTCTCTCTATAGTTGATGAGTGCTATAATGAGTTACCACTTCAGCAGAAGGACATATTTTGGAGCACTGGTATGTCGCTTTATGTACTTCATTTACTACTGAAAAAAACGTTACAGTTCGTCTCTTTTTCACAATGTTTAGTCGAAACCTCACTAGAGTCGCGTATGCTAATTAAATTGGGCAATATGTTTTCTACTATTAATTTTTCTTTTATAGGTAGGATTTTTTGTATTCATTTGTTTGTTCTCAATAAGAAAATATTGAACTCATATTTCTCTAATATCGTCTCATTGTAATTCAATATTTTATTTGATCTAATATATTAGATGCTGTCGAGCCATTGTATTCTGCCGATACCGCCTTAAAGCCAATACATCCTCAAGTTGGATCGGCTTCGCATTACGAGTGAGTCGACAAATCGATTTGGTTTCTTCAAGGGGTTGATGTCGACGATTGCCGTATATTGAATGAATCGCTATTCAGACCACGAGACGATGAAGTCATAATGATGCCACATATTGCTCCAGATGATGCGGAAACGATGTCGATCGACGATGCAGAAGCGCGTCTTCTACCACGAGGAAAGTCCACTGTGACCTTAAGATTGCGTTATGTTTCCTATCGTATACCTATTGTTTCTCAAATTATAGGTATCTCCGTTGTTTCCGTGAATCGACACTGTGGAAGTCGAAGTAGTCTGGCAAGTAGGAAAGGCATAATCGAGAATATTCGAAAGCAATTCAGTCGGTGAATTTCAATAGTAATACTAATTCTTGGTAGACTACTACATCTGTTTTATTTAAATTTTTCCCACCAGATTTAATTGTATTGTCAGAAGCGGAGAATGTATGATCCGATTACCACAACTGGTTTATAGAACAAAATTTTTTTTTGAAGAGATAGTAAGAAGACGCCGCGACCAAATCATCTCGCGTTCTCACAAATGTCGCTTAATAATGATATGAAGCCGACATTCGACATAGGAGAAAGTTCACTTGATATTCTTGGTGATCTCATTGACGACGGTCGGAATTCAACTATCACAACGGATGCAGGTATTCGTCCTTATTCATCTGCTATCCTTGAAATCATTTATTCATTTGAAAATCGATTCACTTACAGACTTGTCTCCAACAACACCAATACGTCGTTCACCTGTCCCGGAAGCTCTAACAAGTGTACCAGAAGAAGATGAGGATAATCAACGAACTCGTAACAGTGTTGATTTGCAGAAATGGAAAAAAGAAAGTAGTACTTGTACAAGATGAATTCGACTTGTCGTTATAGATGTTACCAGTTTGTATTTCTGATCAGTTCAATCTCATCCCTGACATTCTCATGTTCAGCATGGGATAGATCTAACGAGCTTATCAATACGACGACTACTTTGTGTTTATTTATTTTGATGATGTTGACCAATTTCTACACGGTGATGATCTTTATATTTTTCTCTACTTTAGTTACGGCTGAGATATTGCATAACTCTACGTCAGACAATCTGAGGGATATTCTGACAAACTGTGATAAACTTACAAGTGTATTACGTCACATCCCTCTTCATATTAATATTACTTTTTATATTCTTTACTATGACATATATATATACTACCAGTTGTATAGTATTGTTAACATACATAATAAGCTCCTAATAATACGAATTTTAACTCAACTGTTATGGAAGGTACTGCAAAGTCCTGCAAGAAATGAAAGAGTGCGAAATTTTCTTGTCGTTAATAAACGTTATTAGATAACTTATTAATGTTTTATGAGTGAGGTTGAAGATGGGCTCAATTATAACGCCTTCTTCTACAAAGCATAAGATGGAGGAAAATTTTGAAAGACTTCATACGTTTTGAAAAAAGGGGAGCTACTTTCCCTCAAGCGAAATCACTCGAACGGTAAGAAGCTGCATTCCCTCAAGCAAAATTACTAGAACGGTAACGATCGTTCACATAGTGATTTTATTCATCATAACATATAAAAAGATGATGGTCAAAAAAAAATCTATAATATATACAAGTAAATATCAGCGATACATCACTGGTGACGATAGTAAATATGTAAAATATAAACAAATAAAGCAAATACAAATACAAATCAAAATTGTATCGTAACAATAAGAGAAGAAAAATGACAATTAAAATTGAGACCCATTGTGAATATGTTGAGAATAGTTGTACGATTTCAATTGGCGTAATTTTTTATGCAAAAAAAAATCTAGGAGGATTGAGTCACTAACTCGTTAACTCTGAAATAAAATAGTTTTGAGGGAAAATAAATGGTTTTTTAATCTAATCAAATAAAATTATAACAATAAAAGTGTTTCTTCTTTGAGTGTTTAGTAAAAGTAGAAGTATATTTTTGTACATGCTAAAAATGAATATGTGAACAAATCAAATAGCAAATTCGATTTGTTCCAGACGAAATTTTCCTATATGAGGGAAATTGAGCGACATATTGAGGATGATAACATTCCTCTTTGTTATTTTTTATAATGAAGATGAACTGATTACATTGGCGCACATACGTCAAACATATTCGCTTCCATCAACGTAAATACAGTATGCTTACCATAATTAAGCATACCTCCTTTAATTTATCCCTGCTTAGTCGATTACTGTACAAATGTTCTGAATACGAGTGAAAATCAGAAAACGAATGAGAATGCCAGAATATGCGAATCACAATTCGATTCTTAGAAAATGAATATGGAATATGTTTTCAACTCATTAACCTCATCAATAACGAATGAGTAGACTCGGCAAATAGGAGGAATATACTAAATGGTGCCAACAAGAGGTTCAATTATGGGAGTTTAATACGTCTGACAGTTAGGCGAACACTTGGATGCTGTTTAATCAGTTGAATTGCCTCCTCATGTGTAAGTCCCTTAGTGTCACGGCCATTGATCGATATTAATTGATCGCCAACCTAAAATATCGATTTAAATAGATTAACAAATCTTATAATCAACAAATTTAGTCCAAATGGATAAAACATTGTATTTTTCATGAAATATGATCTACGAAAATCCAGAAATAATACTACAGTATCCGTTTACCCGTAATCGGCCATCGATCGCTGCTGGTCCATCTTCGGCTATTCGTAGAACAAATAAAGGCATAGCACCAAACTCTTGACCTCCACGAATCGAAAAGCCAAATCCACGAACACCACGTTCTAATTCCACGGTAATTAAAGGACCATCCTAAAATTTAAAGAAGACTAGTAAATATGAGGTGGTACTTTTTTTCATTCATATCATTCAGAAAATTACACCTGTAGAATAGTAATAACTTAGAAAATATTACAAAATAAATTGTAAATAAAACGCTTATAGTGAATTTGCTTCGGTAAATTTCTCTATAGAATCAAGTCATAGTATGAGTGAAGTAAATTATTTATGATATTCAGAAATAATGATTTTTTTTTGTATTATTAATATATTCCAAAATTTTAGAACATCGATAACCTAGAAAAGAAACATTACTGAAAACTTATGTGAACCTCATTGCACTCACAGTCAATTCATATGTAATTTTCATAATCACGATGTTATAGTTGTATTTTTTCACAAGCAGGGAAAAAATTTTCTTCACATCTCCTCTTTAAAACGAAACATTCGTTTTGATAGACTCATAACCTCATTATCAACCTCGTAGTCTGTTAACTTATAGGAAGGTTACTACAAATACTAACCTGCTCAGATTGTATATTGTTATGTAAGCTTAATCCATTTAAAGCTCCACTAATATTTGATGTGTTGTTGTACATGGGACGAGAAGCCGTTTCTGGATGTGCCATATAGTTCATGTTATTTTTCAATGTCGAACCGTTTGTGTACGAAAACGGTGCTTGTGAATTGAGTGACTGTTGAGGATATGAGGTGTAGATGATGTTCTGAAAATGAAAAAAACTCATTCACTTGAATTTAGATGCATTCATGTATCTATGTTGTATCTATCTCACACTACCTCCTAGTCGTAATGATTGTCTTTTATTTTTTTTAAAGAAATAAAAATATTTCTGACGTTCCTCCCTTAAGGTGATTTTAACTGTGCCTTAGATTATAATTTATATTCTATTAATATGAGGACAATATTGTAAGAATACAATTGTTTCAACAGCTTTGTAGTTGAAAAAGGTTACTGAGACTCAAGTTTAACTCACTTTGGCGACCGTTCCATAGGAGCCATTATTCTGATAGGCCGGTATTGGAGGAACATAGGAAGGTGGTGACGGTGCATACGAATTCGGAAAACAAGGTCTATTCAAAGTACTCGATGCTAATGGGCTGCCAGATGACGGTGGTGCGATCGTCAATCGAACTGTGAGACCAGACGCCTAAAGTTACATCGTACACGATTTTCTAAGCTTAATATCCTCATTGTGCTTATCAAAGCAAGAAGTATAACAACAAGAAAAAATTTCGTAATGATTTCACCTTGATAAGTCCAACGATTTCACCATGCGATAGATTACGAATGTCAACTCCATTGACTGCAACTACTCGATCTCCAACTTTCAAATTCCCACACTTCTCCGCTGGAGAATTTTCGAGAATTTGACCTTAAGAGAAACTCTTTTCCACTTCGTCCAATTCTTTGTAAGAAGTTATACTGCTTCTTACGCATTCTTTTCTGTTATTTTAATATATTATAAAGTCGCTTAAGGATAAAAATCTGAATACACTTCTACCTAATAACAAAAATCCTAATCGCTTCTAGCATAAACAAAAAAACTTTTTCAAACTTACCAATAGTGGATCCACTTCTATTCAGTGAAGAGATTATAATGAATCCAAAGCCTTCCATATCAGTCCTGGTGAGCGTTACATCGTACTCACCATGTGAACTCAGTATTCCAGAAATCGGTCGATCATGGTGAATGGATTGACGAAGAACGCCAACTGAAATCGTATAACGAATAGTAGAATCGAGTAGGATATAAACAATTCTATAATAATATTCTGAATTCGTCGTTATGTAAAATGATATCTGTCAAGAAGAAAAGGCACACAACAAACCCATTTTCGGTCGACGAACAACAAGTTTTACGTGTTTGTTATGAGCTGCGTTCTCAAGCAAAGCTACAGCCTCAACATGGCTAACGCCTTCAACTGGACGACCATCTATTTCAACAATTTCGTCGCCTTCAAGCATACGTCCATCTTCAGCTGCTGCTCCTCCAGGCACTATTTGTCCGACCGTCAACTGAGTATTCGTCTAAATCAAAAACGTTCATATTATTTAATCACAATAAAGCATATAACATTATGGCTAAAATATTAAGATAAGGTTATCCTCAAAACTAAAGCTTTGATGATTAAGCTTAATAGCATCTTTAAGTGTTGTAAGTTATATAACTGAGTTAAATAGTACTGTGAACGTTTATGATTAGAACAGCCTAGAATAAACAGCTAATAAGTAACCTTATCATAGCTGAACGTGAAATCACTAACCTCACTTCCTCCAAGCAATCGAAAACCAAAACCATTTGGTTTGCGTATAAGGTTTACTGTTATTAGGTCAGCAAATCTAAAAATCAATGAAAAAATTATGTTGATTTTGAAAATATGACGTCATCTCCATGACAAGACATTTTCAATAGTGTAATACGTAACTGATTTTATGTGGAAACAAAAAGGAAAAAAAATTAATATTCAGTTATCTTTTCATGGTAATTTAGTTGTTTCTACAAACTACGATAGCTATGATGGTTTATGCCGAGTTAAGACCCGCCTGAGATTCCAAATTTTACGATTGACTCAGCATTGAGGAAATTGAGGGAAATGCTTAGAAAATAATTTCTGAATTAGTAACTTACTTATTACATTGAAATGCACTAATTGGCATGTAGTTAGGAGTGGCAAACCCTAGACTGGTCGACGACGGCCGAATCCTTGGACCATTTCGTTGCGTACCATCCCAGGTGTCGTTTGATTGCGTCACATTAGCTTGCTGAAAATCTTCCCAATGTTTACTACAGCTTCTTCGTTAGGTTTCAACTCAAAACAAATAAAAAACACCTTGTATTTTCCAATATAACGTAAATTTTTAAAGAGTAATAAAGTAAATACTCGATGTTAAGCTTTGAAGTACACTGTAGGCAGTGGAATATTACGGTTTGAAAAAAAAGGGATAGATGAATAGAACAAAGAACACCTAGAAGAGTCTAACATTTGAGTGCTGAGTGAACTAAGTGTTTTGATTTGAACAAGAACATTTTTCTATTCTGTTTGCACGAGATTAAGAATTGTCGAAATGAAAAATCATTGGGATCCGCACAACGAACAGACGAAGACGGATCAACCCAGTGAGTCAAAAAGAAATATCTGTAAATTATGATATAAATAAGAATAACAATAGTTGGTAAACTCACCCTCTGAAGTGTTTGCATTCTTGTCATCGTCGGCATATTCGGATCAGAATCGTGTCCTGTAGGAGCGGGGGTTTTCGATCGTGACGAAATCCCTGGTAGTGGTGCGATTCGAGTTTGTTCACCGTAACGGAATTCAGCGGCTGGAGTTCGCGATCTGTAATTTGGAGTCAATTATCGAACTTGAACTCAAACAAATTTTGACTCAGAATAACTACATAGATGATTGAGGTATAAGGAAATGATCTGTCATTTATTTGCTTGATGGAATATTTTCGAGATTAGTATAAACAATGTTTTTTTTTTCAAATTTTACCATCAACTCAAAGCCACAATATGTCTATATAATAATAAAAAAATAATGCAAAATAAAAGAACAAAATTATGGTAACAGTAGAATCAATAAAAAACAAATCTGAGGTTCATTATAGTTGATAGTCTCATCAGCCTTGTGAGACCACCCAATGAGTTATTCTATAAGACCACCCAAATGGATTATTTTATCAAAGCTTCCAGCATTATATTTCTAAAAAAAAAGGGTCCCAGCCATTGAATCAGCTTAATCAAAACACCTCTAAAAAAGGCCACTTTAAATTAATAAAAATACGTCAGATTTGTGGACAGCAGAAAACGCTTCAGCCTAGAAAGTCATGAATTGATATCACTTTAAAAAACGAAACAGTCGGAGAAGGTCCTAATCGATATGGAGGTTGATAACCCGAGTCATGAATATAATCCTCACTCTGTTTCTATTTTCTATCAACAATGGTAGATTATAGAGATATTCCAGTAACCGTATTGACATTTTATGAAATCGTTGTTTACCTGTGTTTAGGTGAACTTCGCCGAACAACTAGACGACCACGATGTCCTACAGGGCATTCACGTAGCATATCAACAAGTTGAGTATGAGGTACTGCTCGAACATTACGACCATCCAATTCAACGATTGTATCACCTTCTAATAAATTGGCACATTGTTCTGGATAGAGAATTTTCTTCACACGTTGACCCTGAAGCGTTAACTCAGCTAAATGGGATAACTATATCATTTCCTGTAATAAACAAAAGTGAAAACAAACTTCGATATAACTTATGATCATTTGTTTGTCAACAACAAAACAAAAACAATCCATATACAACTTACCGTAGCGCTATCGGCAATCGTAAAACCAAATCCTTCGGTACCTTTAATGATTTCGATTTCGTGTAAATCACGACTTCTTCCACCTGTTTGATAAACGTTCTCGGTGATGATCTATAAGTATATCATTTGAGATCGATCTACTCAAATTATTTGTTTTGAATTCAGAATTTGAATTATAGTCATTATAAATTGATTGGAAATAATTTTGTTGCTACAAATGAATAGAAATTTTCAATGATTAAACGTGATAAAAATGAGGAATATATGTGGAAGCCTCAAGAGTTCTCTTACTCTCTTCATGGAAAAACTCAAAAAATTCAAATTGTTTTTCTTTAATTATGCTGAGTTTGGCCGCAAAACTCAGAACCTCAGGCGGGACTCGAATGCACACTTACAGATATCCGGTCTGCCGTGCTGATCCATTACACTACTGAGGCCCTTGATCTGTGAGCACTCAATGCTTCACTTATAACACGTGGTTATCTTATCAGCACTCACCCGTTAACGGGTACAATCTGGCGAGCCAAAAGATAAAAAAAATTAGACTAAAAATTATAATTTCATCTGAATTTCGGGTTATCCTGTAATTGTCAGCTTAGAATGGATGCAATGCCGATATTGGCTTGCCAAATTGTACCTCATTAATATGAAGAGCAGAAAAAAACCAAAAACATAGAGCAAAGATCATTGCAGCTTCTCTATTGTATTTATCATTCTATTATCTCTTAACTCTTATCTCCTCTTAACCGACTTAACTAATGAAACTTTAAAACTGTTCAAGAAGAAATCCTACAAAACATTACAGCTTTAAATAAGATAGAGAAGCGTAATTTACTTTAAGCCTTCTAAAGTTATTTACTTACGTAGGGCTCGAAACCGCATCTAATATTTTCTAACTGATTCATGGTGCTACAAATTGCACTATCGACGTCTTTTCTCTATGACCGCTTTTCAACGTTACATCTATTGTTTAAAAGTGGTGATATGTCATCAACAGTTAAGATAAGACAAGCTAAGTTTTGACCCTGATCAATACCCATGGATACAATTACGCAACTGTAGTTAACATGACATCGATATTTAAATGGGATCTTAAAGTACTCAACGACTTCAGTTGATCGTCTTCTACTGCCGAAGCAATGCCTTGTACCTTCCCTAGATGTCTCTGGTAGAAATTCACTGACCCCGAAGATAGGACGTACTACTCAGATCTGGTACGACAACGAATCCACGTAATGCTGTGGCACCTCCACCACAATCCCTAGACACCCCTTATGCACATGTCAACGGATTTAAGTTATTTTATACATTTTATTGCCGAGTTGATAAGTACTATAACTTACTCTATTTGACGGATCGATCAATAGAGGATAACCTCTGCAGACTTGAATAACTACTGGATCGCCAACGGGAATGTTGACGAAAATTCGACAAGCATCCGATTGTGAAGCACCCAGTACCAGTTCACCATTAACGCGTACCAGTATGTCTCCAGGACGCAGTACACCATCTTCAGCTGCCAAACCACCTGGTAGTATTGATTTGACCTGAAAACAACGACACAGTCAAAATAACTCATTTTCAAATAAATTGGTTGTTAATGAATATATTCAGTCTCATTTGCTTACTTCTATTCCTTGAGGGTTAAAAAGAATTCACGGCAAATATTTTATTTATTTTCACTATATATTCAAAAAAAAATTATTGCAAACATGTAAACACCACTACAACTGGTTGTAGTAAAAACATACTAAATAGAGGAAATTGAGTTTATTTGTTGAATAGCATTAAGTGAAAAGCTGGACGGAGTCAAATCACAGAAGTCAAATGGATATCGCAGACGGGAAATTTATGAATGAATAACAAAAAAACATCTGTATTAAAAGTTTTTTAAAAAATTTTTAGGTCATTCGAAAATTTTTATACTACTACATTATACCAAAAAGAGGTCGTATAGAGTGATCAGAGGCAAAAATTGTATGGAAAAAGAAATTAGGAAAAGCTTAAATTATACAGAGTTGTTATTTCCTTTCAAATATTTAAAAGGATTGATGAATTTAAATAAATTTTTAATATCTGAAGAAAAAAAACGTTGGACTTCTGACTTTTCGTTATATTGATTTTTTTTTCTGAAATGAGTGAATTTCTTTCCTCTTCATTTATTCGAGGACATTCTAGAAGCAAAAAGTTTTTATCGCTGGTGTCTGGGAAGAAAAACCTCATCGACATGATTAGTTTAAAATCTTTCGTATTCAATTCTGAGGGTAAATTTATCATAAGATATTGATTGATTTCTATGATCTGGAGCTTATATAGATAATCACTTCGAATTTATTCAGAATTTTAACTCAACTGTGAAACGTTTCTGATAAATGTATGGATAATTAGTTCGTATAGTAACCCTAATTATCCTCCTCGTATCGATTCGTGTTAATAAAGAAAAAAAGCATAAAAAGGATATAATTTATAGTTTGTCTTCAAGTTCATCCATAATTGTCTTTACATCATTTGTTTCCTGTCGATCTTCGTCAGCATTGTGGTTTTCCCTCAGGGAATCCTCATGTTGGATGGAACAGCATAAGCGTCGCTATGATGTCAGATAACTCCAGTTTGTCATCATAATTTTGATGGATATATGTCTTTGATAGCTTTCGTTCATTTAATGGATAGATTAAACCACGCCTTCTTTCAAGTCCATTATTTAAATGCAATGGTAGGAAAAAAATGAGGTAGCATCATGAGTTGCAACAAACCCTCTTTTGTATTTTTCACTTGACATTACCTATGCTTTCGTTATCAATTATACTTTGAATTCTAATGAGTAAAAATAAATGTTACGAACAAAGACTTATTATCAAAGCTTCGAAAAAAAATTTCACAAACAAAAACAATCAATAATTGATTTGTCGAACTTGTTGGAGCATTTATTGAAACAGTTCCTCATATCAGGCAAAACGAAAACACAAGTGATTGAACCTCACAAAAAAAAGAATCCAGAATCATATGGAGTTCAAATTCCAAGGAACTCTACATACCACTGTTTTCACAAGCCCTCAAAAAAAAGAGGACGTTACGTCGTTAGAGGAAAAAAAAACAAACTCTATCATGCAACCTTAACGGTGCATGCCGGAAACACAAATACTCGTTATTTCTAGGACGTTAGGGAAATTTCTGGATTTCAGATTTTTATGACAAAATTTATTTTCAATTTTGTTTTCGTTTTTGTTTTTCCTCAATTTGCTGAGTTCGATTCCCACGTGACAGAAAAGCGAACGAGTTTTGCATAATTTTGTTGTGGAAAAAAGTTTTCAAAATGAGCACTCAATTAAGCATTTTTGACGAGCATCGCAAAAAAAAAACAAATAATAGATTTTTTTTCTTTTTGAGGAAAAATACACTCATCCAGAGGCGACTATAGAGATTAACTTCTAGCAATGGAAAAATTTCTGGAAAATTTTTACCTCTGAAGCGATTGATTTGCATAATTAAAATAGATAATGAATTTGAAGATGAACAGTTTTTTTTTGCTCGTAACGACATTTCGCCACCAAATCACTTTAATTAAAATATTTCTAACAAATTTTCAGACCAAAGATCATCTTCACAATTCATCCAAAAAGCTTCTCCTCCATTATTATATCTTACAGTAATTCATACAATATCAATTTTCCATTACATGAAAGAAAAACTTTAATCTAATCGTCACGAGACCCGCTTGAGGTTCCAAGCTTTGCGATGAACACAGCATTGCTGAGGTTTTAAGGAACAATTTTTCTCATTGACTAATTAATATCCACACATGAGAAAAATAACGTCTTCCAATAATTCTAATTAAAAACTACCTCAAAAACCGCATACCTCATTAAAGAAATCTCTGTGTTCATAATTACGATCACTACTTACAGCACATAAATTTTATTCAGCCGTAATGAGGTCCATAAAATGCCGATAATAACAGCAGTAATAGAAAATACTTAATCGACCTACCTGTATGAACTCATTTCCCTTACTGGATGCATCGTTTCCGATTAATGTGAAACCAAGTCCTTTAGGTCCTTTAACAATCGTTGTTGTCACCATTTCACCACGTAGTTGTTGTGGATCACGAGTGAAATAAGGATTTTCACCGTTGACCAGTAAAGATGAAGCTGTTAACGATTGTCGTGATAATTGTTGATGTTGTGGTGAATATCGATGACCATTCGAAGCAATCTGAAATCGTAAAAATTGACTGAAGATAACTTCAGACGGTGAGGAAGTCAGATTGATTAGGTTGGTGCAAAAGTAGCTGAGGTTCATGCAATGTTGAGAGCAGTGAATCACCGTAATCATTTTTATATCAAGCATGTACTCCCATTTATTCATGAGATGTTATGAGGAACGGATTTCCTTAGCAGTGCAGATTTTAAACGTTGAATTCGTTTGCTTTACGATAAAATTATGAGTGAAACTATGACAGTTGCTGTCACGAAAACAATTTAGTTGCGATGTAAATAATTTTACTTGAAATTTTCAGCTGAAAAGAAAAAAAATTGTCTTTTCAAATAAATAGATCAGTAATAAGGATAGGAATCGATTTTTACTGCTTCGGTAATAGTCATATCGATAAATCTGAAATATGTTTCCCTCATTGATAACTACTAACTCCATTCGGTTTCTGAGTGCTAGTGGAGGTTGGAAGTTGCTGATCATAACGTGACGTCATTGTTGTTGACGTTCCAGGTCGTTCGTATTGTGTTTTTTTGTTGATGTGGCTGAAAAAAAAAGTATTTCGTGTACGATTAGATGAATGAAATAGTAAAAAATCAACCATTAACCAAAAATCATACTATTGCCTCAATCGAAAAGCCTAGCGATGTTGCGAGTCAAATGAGGTTTCATTATAGACGCGCATAAAACCTCACCCATTGATGATCAGATAATTTCAGGACAGTCAGAACGTTGATCTACTGTTTGATAAGTTCTTTAGGTTTGTAAATTTTTAAATAAGAAAAAAAATCTGAATAATAAAAAGAAGTAGTCATGGAAGTTTGATCGATCCATTCAACTAAAAATCTCTAAGAAAAAGAAAAATCGATAAATTCTTTAGAAAGCGCTAATAAATATTATAAAATATAAGAAGTTTTCATACGGTAATTTTGACTTCGAAGAGATGAGGAAGATTTTTTACGAGAAAATGTTGTAAGCAATCGTATTTCTGCTAGGAGAATATTTCGATCAAAAATTGAGGTAAAAAAATGATGGAAAAGAGGTCTTGAATCGAAAAATCAATACTTTTTATTCAAATTATAAATAAAGACACATTTATTATAGCAAATATGAATGTTATCCATATTTTGAAATCGGATTATTTATAGATTTTATTTACCTCATAAAACAAATTCGTTTACCTCATAATCTGATTTTATGCTGATAATCAAATTCTATATTGTTATTAACTAGACAGATGAATATTTTCCTTGTTTTCAGTTCACTACAAAAATTTGTCAAATGATAAAAAATATGGATATCGATTTGATAAGATCAAATCATAACATTACGTTAACCTTTCCTCCTTGTCATCATAAATGGTGGCGTTTGCAACGTTAAAGTAGACGACATTCGAAATAAGTTCTGGACCACAAATTTCAGACGATTGCATTTGATAGGAGGACAATAAGTGAGTGAATGAGTTCAGCTCATTACGTTATAACGTAAATCACTAAAATCGTATATAGGTGTCGATAATAGTAATCAGCTGGCAGAACGATCTTATCATTCGATCAGTGCCATTACAGTACATCTTTCCAGACCAGTAGGATTGTGTACTGATCTGATAATGATAAGCGACGATAAGAATAGCAGTATGTTGTTTATGTTTTTGTTGTTTTGGGGAGAAAAAAAAACAACTAGTTATAATCAATAGAGTGACGGGCGTTTAGATGGCCACTGAAAAATGGGGTGTGGCTAATGGAAGCTGTTCGGTTGGATATAGAAATAGTCTAGTCCGTTAGTTCATAACGAGATTTGCACCACATACATCCATATTCTCGAGCTCGATTCTCGTCTTACTCAATTACGTCATCTGGTTTTATTCAGCAGTGCCCTCAGAGAGGAAATGACACGACAGAGTTCTATTCTTAAACGTTAAATGGCTCCGCGTTTAAGAGGAGTCGATACGAAGTCACAAAAATCACAGAGTTAAAAAAACGACATTAAAACTTCTATTCTAAAACATTATTTTATTAAATATTATTTTTACAAAATCTTTTTCTTTTATGAAATTTTACTTTTTGAATAATTTAAAAAGTATTTTTTCTTTTTATTTTAACTATTTGAAGTGACAGAAAAAAATAGAAGATATCACAATAGTAGTTGATCGTTCAGCTTCAACATATCAGAATGTGAAGAGGACTATCAATATTTACAATGATCAGACAAGAACGCAAACGTTTAAAGTGGTCCGGTGAGTGACCAGGTGAAAAATTCCAGAACTGAGTGATATGTGAGGCAAACAAGAGAGTAATCTATGAAAAAGCTTCCTTTTTTCGACCAATTTCGTTATTAAATCATTTAAGCAACACCATTCAACTTTTAACATCAATCATTTCCGTCAGAAACTAAGCGACACAAAAGATTAAAGGCAGCTTATAAGCCCATGCGAAAAAAACAACTACTAAGCCCTTAAGAGAAAAAAATAAAGTTATTTAAGCAGATTAATTAAATATGTAGGCTTTTTAAAACAATAAACACATTAGATAAACAATGTTACTTAGTCTAAGAGAGAAAAAATCACAGTAACATTTACAGTTAATCCAAATTCAGATCCTCAAAATCACCTCTTCACTTGAAGGAAGTTCTCAATATAAGACAAATTTCAGAGGAAAAATTTGAGTCTTTTCTTGATGCAAATATTTCTAGCCGGCACATTTATATATTTTGAGAAGTTCAAAAGAAAAATTTATGAAGAGATTGTTCACTAACAATAGAAAACGATTCATATGCTGCAAATAAAAGACTTTAACGATGAGGAGGAAAAAGATGAAGTGTAAATGAGTTAGAAATATTTCTTCTGAGGCAATAAGCTAAACTGTACTCACTACGAACGAAAAAACACCGTATTCAGGATCATCGACCTGTT
>KN716518.1:75512-87165 GCA_000816705.1 Dictyocaulus viviparus
TGTAAAAAAAAAAAAAGACGTTAAGATATTTGAGACGAAAAAATGAAAGTTAACAATCGCCACCGTACACATGAAGATTTTAAATTGCATACCGTAACCTATAGATAGAAAAAAGAGGCTTATCGTAATCCTATTATGATTTTAAAATGATCACACTACGAAATAAAAACGACTACGTTTCTTAATAATTTTTTTTCTCTATTGTTAGCTATTTCGAGGGGAATTCATTCAATTTCCCTGTTGAAAATGGACTGAATGAGAATAGATGTTGGAAGCTGAAACCTTTACCGCAGAGACGAGGGAAAAGCTCGCTGTTATGGAGGTACCTCTTATCAGACTGTCAACGAATTCTATACAGTGGAAAAAAAAACAAACCGAAAACTATATTGGTGTGAATGGAACGTTTAGTGAGTAATAGTGATTTTTTTTAATTATCGATTTTGTATTTCAACAAATTATGAAACAACTAGAACGTTAATTGAAATAATCGATCAAAAATCGCGTCAGTATCGAAAAAATGAAAGCTATACTTTTTTTCAATGTGTTTTTGTAAAAATATATTTAAAGAGAATTGGATTTTAGTGCGAATTTTTTATTCACTGAATCGTTTCCTCAAGTCTATTCAGGTAATAGAGGTTTTTATACAAAAACCCGAACAAAACTCTACTGACAGCAATGCCATCACGCTTTCAGCTTCTTACAATGGGCCTGAAGCAGCTTATTACAATGAACCTCAAGCCGGTTACTTGCGACGTTGCATTGTCAGTCTTCCTCACTTCGTTACACGATTATATGAGGGAATGAGGATGTATAATGCAAATATATCGAGGAAATGATCTTTATATTCAAGTGATACACTTATAATTTTAGACTGACGTGAAATATTTCTCATAATAAAACGCAGTGATAATTGTAAGTATATCGTCCTCAAATTATTGATCGAATTGTACTAGGCATATAAATATCGATAGAAGAAACTCAAACCAAACAGCTTCAAGCTTTATAGGATTTTATTCTTAACCAAATTTTGCTCAAGATATCAAAATATGATCATTTTTTTTTACTAGGCAGGAGGTCAGAGGAATTTGGGAGGTAATTCATGAATAATTTTTTATTATGAGATATGTTTGAGTCAATCTTTGAACCACAGATTATCTAAGCCAAATGATTACAAAAATTAAAAACAAACAAAAGATGTTTAAAATGAAATGACAGAATGTTTTGTATATGAATAATACTAGTTTTAAAATTACCTCTACAGTTATTTTCTCCCCTATCATAAAGCTGAAAAGGAAGAAAGCTATAAACCTGTAAATAAATCATCCAGGACTCGTCAAAATGAGTGTCTAAATGCTTCACCCTTGAATCCACTTTTAAGCTTCATAATCATACGAGTTAAGACAAATAGCTAAAGAAAAGCAGAAGTGAATTGACCTCATTAATCAATATCACTCATCAAATGCTGATTTCAAAATGAGAAACCGAAGAGACATGGAAACGACGAAGATGATCAAATCACAACATCGCTAGGAAAGAATTGTGATGGACGTCCGTCTGAGATCCACATGACTTCAAATAAGTCGACGATGCAAAAATACTCATATTGGACTCGTCAAATGAAGAGTTTAAGACCTCACATAAGCTGACCAAATAGAATAATACACATTGATGATGAGGTTGACATTCTATAAGAGTTGGTCTTAAGCTTATAAGTGAAAAAGTTTTCAAAAATACCCGTTAATGCCTACAACTATTCAAGGAAATGAGGTTGTTTTTGAGGGATTTATGATCTAATTGATGAAAATCCCTTTTTCTAATAAGATGAATTAGTAGAAAATATTTTTTTAATGTGAATATAAAAGATATTGATAAATTATATATGAAGCAAGAACTCAAATGAACTGACTAAAATCTGTATTTGAGCAATTACGTTAAGTTTGAATTTGTTTATGTTTGTTGTTGTAAATAAATTCTCAAGTCATACACGTTAATAACATAGACTTGAATGAGTTCTCAAGTAGATCATAGTTCTGCAATTACTGTCATCCCTCACCTACATTTTTACTCAATCGTTATAGTCGTATCTTTCACTGAATGGCAAACCATTCATATAATAGTTATAAAATAAAATTTTAGTTACTAACATGGCACGGTTTTGTTGTAGACGTTGTCCCGTATCACAGTTTGAAGTTCAGCCCATTTTTTGTCACTCAAAATTTCACAGATATCATCCGTAATAGCACCTGGAATGCTTCAGCATACAAAGTGAGGCTTCTTCTATTTTTGAGGGTATAAGATAACATAAGAAAAACTAGGCTTTGGCGTCGTCCAATCCCTGTGGGATGTGCATACGCATTCATGTTCAACGTCATGTCGTGGAGGTGATTGAATACGAGCCTAGTTTACCACATTTTACCAAGTCAGTGCTACTTATCTTCGCCACTTTACCGGCTAAGGAAGGATAGTGAGTCACGCACGCATGAAGGTCTCGCAAACCTTATCCGGACCCGCGTATAACGATAAGGTGTCCAATGCTGCGCTACACGCCGCTTCGAAATGCACGTTATATTATAAAATTGCTCAAGGAGGACCGTGAAACAGTAATAAGAGGTGCTGCATTGTTACCAAAAATAAGATGCCCCGTCCAGTTTAACTCGTTAGCAAATCAGGTTGCAGATATCCCTTGGGGGTTGGTGATATGGAACAGAACTAATCCAGAAAGATAAAGCAAAGAATTAAGTGAATTATGGTAAGCGCAAGCCATTCTTAAGATTAAACTGACATCCAAATGACTCTGCTGTGTTAAAATGAACTCGAATGCGGGGCGCACCTCAGAGGAATTGATGAGGGCCGATGCTTCATCCTTTGATGATCATATTTAGGTTTATAAGATAAATTCAGACAAAATATAGACCAGTAAAAAGAAAATATTTTGCAAACCTGCTGGTACGATTTCGACGGCAAGTTGATCATTTTCATTGCAAAGTTTTTCAATTAATCTGGTTACCTCCGACCTCAACATTCCGCTAACCTGTCTAAACCATTAAGATATAAATATTGCTTATTTTGTAGTAAATTTTAGTTAACGTCATGATAATTAACATATTGATCACATATTAAGATGGTCTTAAAAAACAGCTGTCATGAAGAACATCTGAGCTCTTGTAATGCTTGTTTTTCTAAGCATAGAAGAGTACTATGCAAAAAAGTAATTAAGTGCATGAGATTTTTTCTTCGAAACAATTTCTTCAGCGTTGTTTGAAACGTCTGGTGAAATACCTCATCAAAATAATGGCTATATCTATCGAGAAATAGATTTCCTCAAGGATCACTCACAGTAACTTCATTTATTATCTATGAACTATTGTAGGCTATAATGGTTTTGTTTTTATTGTCCAAATGGTGCTGAATGAATCACAAATTTTGGAACCCCAGGTGATACCTCAAGTCGACCCTACATTATGGCACACCAGATCTAACATCTGTAGATGCGGCTTCGATTGTCGCCTGAGGTTTCAAGATTTATGGTCCACTTGCCGTCGTTAAAAAGTTCCTAAGGATTTTTTTCAACATACGTTGTCATATAATATTGATTTTAAATTTGAATGTTTTTGTATGTATCAAAATATATAAGTGAACTTATGCTACACTATAGAAATTATACAAATAGATTCAACTCATTTGAACTCCCTCAGAAAAATTCATTCATTACCTCCCTATTGTTAACTTCATTCATCAGTATGAGTATGTGACTACATATGAAATTCTTGAAAAAGTAAACAAAATGAAATAGAAAAACAAAAGCCTTGTTTGACTTACTCAAAGCACCTCTAAAATTTTTTGTTAGACGTTTTTTCTCTCTATTATCATCACCGACAACAAAATTTTTTAATATTTCTTCTAAAATTATCTGTTGTAGAAAAGCTTCACAGTTGCATTGATGAATTCTTCAGTGATTTGAATGAGTCTCGCTTAAGGTTTTGAGTTTAATGAATAAATAAATAACGTGAGATATCAATTTCATACACTTATGACCAATTCGGTTTTATGACGTCATACAATGTTCCACTGAAAAATAATAACCAAAAAATTTTTGATGTTTAGTAACAGTTGACACTGAAGGCTACTTACACGTCTTCAATTTTCAGTACTACATCATTTGGTGACAATACTCCGATGAGATCTTCACGTTTAACGATATCGATGAGAATAAGACGTGCTGCTGCTGCACCACCATACACCGTAAACGGTATCATCACGCTGTAAACATTTCTATTACAGTAAGATTTTGGCTAATACGTCCCAGTGGACTACGGTAGCTTATCGTACTATAGTAGTGGTCTATAGGTGAGCAGTTTACTGTAAAACCACTACTGGAAGAAATTTTTTCGGATGTTAAAAGCTAAGAAGCAAAGCAGGTGTTTCTTTAATATTATTCAAAATAAAAATCAATAGTTGTAGTTATTAAATGAAATGCAACTGCAGCAAATAAAATTAATTGACCTCACATGGTGTGTTTTGATGTAATCGCTACCAGCTATGATAGGCTATAGTGATGGTCTTATATGCATAACATTGCTGAGTTAATCGCAAAACGTGAGACCTCAGGAATGACTCGAACTCTTATCTACAGATGACCCCGACCCGGTGTGGTCTCGTTGGTGCAATCGGTACCAAGCATGATCAGACATCTGTACGTGCAAGTTCGAATCCTGCATGAGGCTCAAGTTTTATGGACTGTTGATTGTTGACGAAATCCGAAACACAACTCACCATCATTGTGGATATGAAAATTATTTCGATAGTTTTAAGAAATTTTAAAATATTGAGTACGTTGATGACATCATTGTAATACCTTTTACGTCAGATTTGATCTAGGGATATCAATGAGGTTGTTAGGAAAAGAATAATTAAACAAATTAAGTAAATAGTTTTAACTTATTTCTGCTGATAGCTAGTACGGTTGGAATGAGCTTGACCTCGCACAATAGTATACTTTAACAACCGCTTCGAACTGAGTCTAGCTTGAAAACGAGTTCAGTTTATATATATGTTATACAAGTACTCGATTGTTTTTGTACTACAGTGTACTACAGTGTGTTAAATAGAAATTCATAAAATAATTTCTTACCTCTGCACGTCAGAATTCAATGAGTTGGTGGACTGAGTTTTACCGCAAGGCACTCGAATTAAGCGTTTTGTTGCTAAGCCTGTGAATTTATCAATGTTTTGAATAAAAATCTCCTTTATAACAAATCTTACAACAAATATGTGGGGCAAGGGCGTAGATGAGGCCAAAGGAGTCTTATCGACTGAGCCCGTGATCATTCAAGTTCATTCTGTCACCGTAACAGAGGTTCAACAAAATAGGGGAAGCGTGGCTCAGAATACTAAACAGTTTGCACAGTAGCTGGTATCTTTCAAAAATTTTCAACTAGGTCTGGCATCAATCTACAGAATCAAAAAATCCTGAGGGTTTGGTTTGTTTGAGTGGTAGGTCGAACTGGAACCGTCAAGTGGACTACGTAGCCCCACTCATCATTGTATTACTCATGCTTGCGATAAAAATATTAGTCAAAAACAAGAATAAATCAAAAATCAATCTATGGAAACCTTCTCGTTTTTTTTGATAGAATTTCAATTGAACCGTTTAGTTGCTCGCGACTGCTCGATGTCACACCAACAGGAGGATGATCTCCAGCGGAAGATCCTGAATGAAATTTTCATGTAAAAGTTAAAGCTACCTCTGTAGAGGATCTCAATGTGCCTTTTTTTAGAAAAAAAAATCTAAACTCTCGTAATCAAAAGTTCAAAGCTAAATTAACCTTATTTAAATAATCCAAGATTCACAGATGCTTTGAAAGGATTCGAAAAGCTTCTACGATTGAACCTCATAACGAAAAACCGATCATACTTACTAGTTATGCCAAAAATAATAAGTAATGTACAATACTGATAATATATAAAGTAAAATCGCCACTGTTCTGATGAAACAAAATCAAAAGGGCGCTCATCCTTGATAATCCATAGAGGCCAAGAACTGCTGAGGGATATGATGAAGAGTGTGAGAATGCGAACTGAGCAAGACAAACTCAGTAATCCAGTAAACTACAGCTACATTAGCGAAACGTCGTCAATCAGCATGTACGCAGAGGACCATCATGGACGACAGTCGCGTCAACGAAACGAATTACAGATCACTGAGGCCCGTAATAGGCATGAAGACAGGCCAAGCAATAATTAAAAGTAGTTGCATTCGAAATTGGATAAACAAATTACCTCAATTGTAAGCAATACAAAAATATGAGCCTCTAGGAAAATAGTAATGAAGAAAATCTTAGAAACAAACCGGTATCTCGTCCAGAAGAAGACGTTAAAGATGTTGATGGACTTCGTGGACACTCCAACATTCGATCCAAAGTCATCTAAATTGGAACATTCTGCCAGACGTTGAGGTTAAAAAAGAGGTAAAAACAATAGTTCCCAAAGCAATAATGATACATGCTGAAACGACATTGAGTGGTCATAACATCCACGTTTCATGAAAATCTAAGAAGAGGGAATAATAGTTCAAGCTGAACGCCTTATTAGTCATCTACATCTTAACATTCTACTCAAACTCCTCCTTCTCCTCCACTTCCAAACAACCACTAATAACTTATAAAAGATATTATTACTAGAAAAATAAACATCGTTCCCTTGATAATGATGATAATGAAATCAATAGATATTGATTTTATTCTAAACACTTTTTCATTTATGACGCCACTTAATAAAAATATATTGGATACATAATATTGATTGGAAAAATAAAATTTAAAAAAAAGTTTCATTTTTATTTTTTTGTATCGATCAAAAATCGCTTAAGTTTTAAGTATGCATGGAATTTTGTGAAAGAATAACGATGTTCGAGTGAAAGTACAGTTTTTTTCCCTCGCATTTTTTCCTCCTATTGATTTTCTATTTCCTCCAACTAGTAAATGGCATTTTTATCGAATAAACTTGAAAAGTTATATTGTATTTTGTTGAAGAGGAAAAGAAAAACTCAACGAATATAATGAGTTAAACAAAATTTTCTTCTGCTTAACATTAGTTTATACTAGCGCACTCTAATCATATTAGATCAATAATAATCAATAATATAATTTATGGAAACCTCGAAAAAATGAAACGACGATAAACAACAATATACGAGTGGAGGTATAAGCTTTCTAAGAGGACCTTCATAGAGTACCTTCATAGGACCTTAGGTATAAGATACTGTACAACCTTTCTATGTTTGTTGACTTTTTTTTTAATAATAAACATAAATAAGCTTGGAGGAAAGCAAGATCGATCCCATTCATAGATCGGATTTGAGTTATTATTAGCATAAGTAAGTAAATAAATCAGTAAATAAATAAATAAGTGTATAAACATATGGATTCAAGTGTCTTAAATAATTATTAATCTAATTATTATGATTCCAATAATATTAGAATAAAGTTACCGTAGTCGTCATGATGAAGCTGAACAGGATGGACGGTAACGAGTCACTTCGATCGATTGGAGGAGCACGAATAAGGTTAGCAGATATCAGATAATCAGAATACTGATAATCTATTTAATTTGAAATCAAAAGCTAAACGGCAGCCACACAATCACATCATCCATAAATGGGCAAAGAGTTGCAATGAGGAAAAGAGGTTTCATACGAATCGCAACCGTCACATTCTTTATTCAGAATCGTTTCTCTTCCTTTTTTTTGTTTCGGATGGCGAGCAACATGTAGCTTTGGATCGATACAATTTGTACTTTGTAAAGAATATCATGAACATTGTATTGATTATAATTCAAATCGATTATAATTTAAAAAAAAACGCAAGAATGTATTGATCTACAAAAAATCGATAGTATACAAAGTCTGTTGAATAATAATGGCAAAAATTAATCAAAGCATTGTAAATTTTTTGGAAAATTTCAGAAAACGAACGATTTTCTTACGAATATTAATAAACATGGACCTGCTATCAAAATAAACAAATAAACAAAAAAACAAATAAATAAATATATGTGGATATGTTTATTATTTTCAATTATAATACTAACCAGAATAATCATTTAAAAATTACAGTAGCTAGAATTACTTTTCATTTTAGAATCTTAATTACCTCAATACTGATGTACTACTACCTCATTACTGACATATTAGGGAAAAAAGAAACTCGAGGGATGAAAACGAATTTCTTTTTTCGATTTTCAAATGGGAATTGTTTTCTCCTCAGGGCAAAAGGAAATGGAAATTCGATAAACTGAAATCTTAATAGATAGAATTAGAAAAATTTTTTTGAAATATACCTTATCGAGAAAATATTCATGGAAACCAAAATCATTATGCATAAAAGGAGGAACGATGAGGAAAATTTTACGTTTAAATGAACACATCACTATAAAAATTATAATTGCTTAATTAAAGATAAAATCTGGATAAGAAACAGTATTTACAAGTGTAAATAACTTGAAAAATAAATAGATTTTGTTTATGAGATTCTACAAAACGAGACGATGATTGATGATGATGTTGTTGTTGAACAACGGTTGAACAGCGTCATCTGGATGGAATACTATTGTCAGTTCAACAACTGCTCCAAATTATCGTCACTCATAAAACATGATAAGTACACAGCAGACCGGATCGCTGTAAGGGTGCTAGTTCGAGTCCCGACTGAGGTTCTAAGTTTCGCGACAAATTAAGCATCATTAGAGGTATAATGACATCATTATATTGAAAAAAAAATTACGATCAAAACATGGTAGTGACGATAATTTTAGTCAGCTGAAAAATGAACGCTGTTCATCTACTGATACTGTTTTGTTTACTTTAAGAGTTTGCATAATAAACGAAATCTAAATTTTCTTACAAATCAAAGAAGAAAAAAGCATCTACAGGCAGAACAGTAATAAGAAAATACTGTAGAAAACATAAGCGATCAATGATCATTAAACACTATTGTATATCTGATGATATCTGAGTCAACCGCAAAACTTGTAACTTCAGACGGGACTCGAACTCTCATTCATTTACAAATGTCTGTCCTAGTATACTACCGATCGTACTACCATTACAGACCAATTGATAGTCGATAGAAAAGAAAAATACTCGAGAGGATTATATACTATTCGCCTCTGTTACATGACCTATAGAAAACATAAATATTGATTTTTAGTGATTTGATTCATTAATTAAATATTTACGTTAATTTCGTTCAGTACTATCAATATGAAATTTTTTCAATACAAATTTTTATTCTGCTCCTAAGAAAGAAAAAGTGAAGCATACGATATTTCTTTATTGATTGAATATTAATTATCGTATAATTGACGACATCAAATTCCTCATCCGATAACTCTAAGATGTTAATAAGGCGATAATTTTACCTCGTGCTAATAAATATTGCTGCAACATATATGTACCTCGTTGTGACTTATGAGGTATTTTCGTTGAGTACTTCACTATACAGTGTGTTTAACATTCAGCATTAAATATGTGAACTCAAGTTCTTGAAATTCCTTTTTTGGTTCGCCGTCCGAATCATTTAGATGCTCATTTATTGTATTATTACCTAAATTACTTACGAACAACTCAAGTTAACATTCCTCATTCCTCATTTCGACGGAAAAGAGTCTCGATCCTTGTCGTTTGCATTCTATTTGAATAGCAATTGAACATGCCTGAGGGCAGGAATATAGTTCGATTGTAAGCAGACATAGATGCTCTGCTATACTAACGGCTTCTGTACGTTTTCCTGTATTGTAGTGACGTCACCAGTTGTTTCTTTGAGTTTTTTCTTGTTGACGTCATCAGATTTCAATAATTAGAAATAATAATTACAGGTGAATTTGATGCAAAATTTGGAAGATGATTGTCGTCGGTGTTTTTCATTTGTTCGTCGCTTTTTCTTTTTCATCGCTAATTATTTTTAATTTCAACAATCCAGTTCGATTGAGGAAAGTTTCCTTTACCTCGTCGTATTCCTCGTTCGTTCCCAACGTGGTGGTATCGTCGTCTTGTTGACTTTTTCGGATTGTGTAAATGGCAAGTGTAATGAGGCCTTTCGTTGTGCGATGAGAAAACATTTTTCGAATCGACTTGACATATTAATATTTTAGTAGTTTTGAAATTTATACCATCCCTTACTAATAGCCTCATTATTGATCGAAAAGATCAAAAACACGCTGATATAACATTAAAAGCAATACAATAAGTATTAAAATTCAATTTAAATCCTTAAAAATCTTATAGCTCTAGGGACTTTTAAGCTGACTTAAGTCAAGCATATACTTGAAAAAAATACATTAAACTATATAAATATCAAAATAATACAGTAATTTTTTAATAAATTAATGAAAAATAGGAATTTAATGAGCTGCTACTTTTTTTTGAGGATAAATATAAGAAAAAATAAAATATTAAGGTTATGATAGGTGTTACGGTAAATTTTACAACAGAAAAAAAATTTAAGCAGCCAATCAGCTTAAATTTATTAGAAGAGTAAAGATTTGAAATAGAAAAAAAAATATTAAAAAACAACAGTCAACAACAACAATTGATGTGGAATTTTTAGCTTCTTCCTTAATAAAAGCCCTTAGCATGGAGGTTGAGTTCAAATGGAATGAGTTCCAATTGAGCAGAAAAAAAATCAACGCGGGTCATATTTTGATCTTCTTGAAAATTCTATTTTGTGTAATATTAAAATGATAGAATAACGTAATATTTGAACAATGACCTTTTTAAATATTAATATTATATTGATTAGTTACAAAAAATCATTACTAGGTGGTTTTTTTCCCTCGTAAAAGTGATTAAGCATTAAGCTTAAAGCCTCGAAATCAGAAACGTCAATTGCGATAAATAAAAACTTTTGCAGCAACTGTTTAGAAGCAAAGCATCCTCGAAAAAAAAAAACGAACAGGAATGAATGAAATAGTGGATGGATGAATGAATGAACAGAACTTAAAGGAAAATCAATAACAAGTTATAATTTGATCATAGGTTGTAGCTGATCGTGAGTTTAACTTAATAGCACTCTTTTCAGTGAGTATCAAACCTCATCTTTTGAACGAAGAATAATTTCGTAGACGAACATCATCATCACTCATCACTCATCACGACATAATGAAATGTACAGAAATCAAATTCTTAAGATGATGATTGTAGTGGGAGAAATCAATAAGCTGATAATCACTACCGTACTCTCTAAGAGACACAAAACATTTCTACATGTAGTTTCAATGAAATTCAATTATTGAATGTTTACAAATTAATATGCAAATTCTGATGCGTGAACGAGTTACGCATCGTCGACGTACAATAGAAGAGGTCATTGAGGTAGTCAACGACATCAATGATGACAATATAGGAAAATCTCGTAGAGATTAACTAATGCGATTATTGATTTTTTGAAAAAATTCTAAATTTAGATATTTTGAATAGAATATCAATGATCAAATGGTGATTGGCTGGTTTGTCATAATAACGTCACGACAACTTAACAAATCAATAACGTCAAAGTATTTATTGTGTGAATCATGTCGTAGAATTTGTGACATGACATCATCATCATCAACAACAACAACAACAACAAAAATAGAAGAATATTACAAGTACCCGTAC
>KN716519.1:0-17296 GCA_000816705.1 Dictyocaulus viviparus
AATATTACATCACGATTACAGCGACGATAATTCGAGAACTAACACAATAGAATTAACTCTAACAATTCTACGAGATTTATAATATAATGATATAGCGATAACCAGTTCAATAGCAAAGCTGGAAGAAGATTAGGTTGAGCCATGAGTGAGACAATGGAGGAGATGTTTACCGTAACTGCTTATATAGGGAGGAGGCGGAGACTTCGGTATGAGGAAATAATGTCCTTTTAATTGTAGTCAGCTATGATAGTCAGCTAAGTTCATTTCCAGAAAACATATCGAAATCATGACCTTTTATGAATCGGGACAATTGCACTTTCACTTGCCTCCGCTACTTCTAACATTCGATGCAATGACTCAGAACCACAATTAATATGACATGTAATATTTGACACCTAATGACAGATATTTGTTACATGTAAGTAGTAACCATACTCCATTATGGAGGATGGTTGCTACAGGGTAACCTTATGTGTTTTCTCTCACAATGATATCTTAGATGATCACGCTAAATTAAACAGTTGTAGCACTGAGCGTAAGCTAAATTGGACGCGTTTCTTCAAAACAAGAACTTGCTATAGGTGTTTTACTCAACGAGACCAATACGACCATCGACCCTTCGACTTAGATGTTAAAGCCTTTGCACAAGCAATACATCAAAGAATTCAATTGAGTAGCAGCGGTGCATATGCAAATAATTAGGCCAAATTAGTTTGATCGGTCAAGAAACTTATAGAAAGAGGCGTGAATCAATCCAATGCGAAAATTCAGAAAGTTGACTGCAGAGGTCGAGAATAAAAATTATTTTATGAGCATTCCAAACACTTGTTTGTATACGGTTGCAAAACGTTTCTACCAATGCCTTTTGAACCTTCAGACAATTGCACTTTGCTTATGCTAGTGAGATCAGAAGATCAAGATCAGAAAATAGATAATAGATAACAATATAAATAAATAATAGCTAATTAACAATGAATGTTTATTCTGATAACCAATAACCCTCTACATTTGTATGAAATTTTGTCAGACGATACACACCGAAAAACATTTGAAGACTCATCATTTCAGAATCACTCAAAGCAGTATCACAGAAAAAGAATTGGATCAGTCGATATCATTAACTTTTCAGTGTATTCTAGCTTATAATGACAATATGTATGAGAAAAAGAAAGCAATGATATTTTCTAGTTAAAGAGATTATAAATCCTATAAAGTTTTTAGAGCAAATGTTAAGATCAAAGAACTTTTCTGAGGAATTTTCAAATGTAAATGAATAAGTTACACAAATTTTAAGCGAATGGTAATGCTTTATTACGTATACTTTTTGTCAGATCCGCTCTAATTGTGATATGAAGAATTTCCACTAAAATAGTGCTCCTTGTTATGCCAGAATATTCTAATGCAAATCTAACGAAACAAGAAAGAGGAAGAGAAACAATACTTATTCGGAAGTGGATTCCAACCATTCCAGAATCGCCACAACATCATCTACAGATGTATCTACACACGCTACAAATTCTTTCATCTGTCTATGTACGTAAGATATTAAAAGATGAAATATGCTTTTTGTTGATCAAACTCTAATAAATCTGTCAAGCACTGTGTTTACAAATAGATCGAGTGTGTTTCTGGTCCATATAAGAACTTGAATAGAGCAGCCTTTATTAATTCAGTGCCACTTTTCATCCTTAATTACTAGAGACACACTCCATCTATTTCAAAGAGACCAAAGGCTTCATTTGTCTGAGTAACGGACTAGCGGAAATTTTTAAGAACCGCTTAGAAATCGTCGTGTTGCCCGTTCCAAAGTATGCATACACACGTCTATGTATCTGTGTTCTGTTACTTATTGTAGTGGACGATGCGCCGAAATTGAAGTGATGTCAGTTGCTTTGAAGCGAATACGGATTGTCAAAAGATTAGCCTACTCAACAAATGTGTGTTGACTAGGTAATGGATGTTAGTAATACCAGTGAATATCTTAAGATCTCTGTCAGTAGTTCTACCACGCGGGTCTTTTGTACTGCTCGCCTCGAAGTTGTGTAGTCGAACCTCAAACTTGGCTAATTAAATCTTTATTTAAACAACACATAAAGTATTAAATCAGGATTACAATAACGATTGATCAAGAATACACAGAGAATATGAGAGAAAGATGATCATAAAGTCTTGCCAACTTATCACTTTTGACTCTCTGTGATACGATATGTGATGAGTCAGTATTTGCTAACCTTCTGTCCTCAATGTTGTTCTCTATAACTCTTCTCACGCTTTCATATAAAGTTGAAACATTTTTATTGACTTTGTGTGATGAAAAAACAAGTTCAAAATTGCGTGAAACATCCGATAGAGGTGAAAAACTCGCACCAGTTGTTTGTACATGATTTGAAAAAATTTCATACAGTATCAATGATTTATCGCACCGAATACAAATGAAATGAGCTTTTTGGAAAGCCAGGTAAATTTAGCGGAGTCATTTTGGATTATTTGAAGATTTGTATTCATAAATTTATTTTGAGTCTTTATTAATTTCGTATTACTTTAATTGCATTTCGGTAATTATAGAAACTATCGGACTTAAGAAACATTCTATTGCATTATTTGGAGAAGTTGTGGCGTTGTAAGAATTTAGCCTGTAGGAAATCTATGTAGGGGTAAAACAATCCTTATAAATCACATAAAGTGGTGCGAAACTGAAAAAAAAAACAACGAATAATGACGATGAAATAAGATGTGCTTTGATCGAGCCCTGTGGCGGATACGCATTCATGTTCAACGTGATGTCGTGGAGGTGAAGTCTTGCAAGTCTTGTCCATGCATTGCCTGCAATGGACCGCTCTTTTTCAAGTTAGTGTTGCTGATCATAACCATATTTCATTTGGTACCAGTGATGCTGGAATGGTAAGTTTGGCAAGCATGACAGGGACCGCTAACCCGAACACGCCTGCATATCATTGTGGCACTACCACCACAGCGTTACGCGTTAATGACAATTAGCAACAAAAAAGGCGGAGCTATGTAATGAAGATGGGAAAACAGAATTGAAACTAATGTATTAAAATCGCTAGTGATTTTTTCAGCTATTATTTCTTTCAGCTCTAAAAGGTGAAGAGTGGACACTTTCAATCTAACGAAAATTTTTCTAGGTGTAAGCAACTAAGTGGCCTTATATTTTCTAAGGTATTGAAATTAATTGGCTAAATATTTCCTAAAATTACGCAAATTTCAAATTTTATAGCCTGAATGCGGCTAAGTATTGTGGTTTTCGCATCTACATGTTTATACTTCCATTCTTCCGTATGTTTACTCAGAATCACATAATCGTCACGTTGTGAAGCATATATTGGTTCTCAACAAGCTTTCGTGTCACAGCAACACTTCTATCGCCATGAAGCCTTCAATTATGCCTCGACGTTACACGCAGAAGCTTTACACATTAGTGTACACACACACAATTCTATCAGTCGACCACCATTCATTTCACTTTACGGATCTAATGTGATGATGTGCAAAAGACGACACATCAGTTTAATATCAAAACGTAATACAGGTCGGCTCAATCATACAACTCAAGCAGTTATGTTCTGAACGTGATTTCCCTCAGTTCAAACACATGTTCACATTCATAGAAATATAAGTTTGATAAGATTTGAAATGTTCTGCGTAGCTCATTCTGAAGATTTTAGGAGTTCGATGAATCCATGGTTTCCACAGTATCAAAAATAAAGCTATACAAATCATGCACTTATTTTTGTTCATTCGCAACATTTTTTACTTTTTCTTTGTGTTGGAATTGCTTCAACGCATCTTCTCCTATTTTGAACTATAAAAGAGGCACGGTAGTAGATACTGCTTTAGTCATATTCACCATAACGTCTTCTTTGACGTTGAGAAAAACTTGTGCAAGAAGGATATTAGAAAGCCAACAGGATAGAGAAGTGTTATGAAGTAGTGAGTTCATTCCTCATGAAGAGCGTAATAATTTACTTCAAAAATGGTTATTCATCACATATTTTATTCCTTTGCTCAGTTTATGACATTGTGCCACATTGTTTGAATAAGTCAATAAATGTACCATTTCCGAAGAGGGCAATAATTCTGTTAAGTTTCATAGATTGTTCCACGTACAATCTGAAAGGCATATCTTCTTCAAAGAGAAAACTGACCATAATGCTCAATTTTAATATATGAAATGGAAAACGATGTCAACGTACCTTCGATAAGGACAACAGAATTGTTCCTTATAACATCGGCGTAGAATTTAGCGGATTCTTTTGGAGTACGAGTTCGAGATGGCGAAGTGAAATCAACCTAAGTCGAAATATGAAGAAAAGTTTCGGAAGGGAATATTTTAATCTTCTTGCATTTCAACTACATAACTTATGTGATGTTAAAGCGCAGTGAAGGCAAAAATTACAAAAAATATTATCATCATTACAGTAATCAGTCTCTTTCGGAAGTGCAACGCATTCAACGTCACCATTTATCGTGGAGCTGATTAGATACGAATACGGTCTGATGAGGGTCTTTCGGTAGCTAAGTAAGGATAATTTTGATAAAGTTCATAGTTGTGCTGAGATGGAAGCAAAACTCGGCATCTCAGGCGGGACTCGTACCCGCACTTACAGATATCCGGTCTGCCGTGCTTTCCATTGCACCGCCGAGGTTCTTGCTCTGCGACCACTCAATGCTTCACTTATAGTAAGTGAGTACCATTATCAGCTCTCGCCCGCTAACGGGTACGATTTGGCGAGCCGATATCGGCATTACATCCAGTTAAGCTGATAACTGCGGGATAACCCAAAACTTTAGACAATTCGTAATTTTTTTATTTAATTGCATTTTGGAAAGTATGGCAGACCGGATATCTGTAAGTGCGGGTACGAGTCCCGCCTGAGGTTCCGAGTTTTGCGGCCATCTCAGCACAACTATGAACATTATAATATCATTGCAAAAATGCAATTAAATAAAAAATTACGAATTTTGATAAACTTAACAACCCTAGGACTAGTTACTTCGCAATTTTCCGTCCTTTACTAAGTCTACTAAGAATAGTATTTGGAAACAGTTGTTGGCCACCATAACCAAAATCAATTTAAGAAATTTAATATTTAAGAGTGCAAGGCAAACAAATTTTCGTGTAGTTTTAAAGCACTCTTTCCCTCGGGTATTTTTTTGAATTCATTTAATTACCAAAAATGTGTCGAGACCATCAAGTACTTATGTTCATTGTGTGTATCAAGCAGAGAAACTTTATTTTTTCAACATGCACTTCTAGGAGAATACAGAGTGACCCTTCAATTCTATTAGGAGAGCTGAGCAATAGTCAAAATTTTTTGATGAGAGAATCTTAGATTGGAAATTTTACCTCATTCAGTCTATGGGCCAGCTTCTGTGCCGACGTATTATTACCTTTCATAATTTTAAAGCATATATTAAAAGGTGAATTTCTTTCATAAATAAATGTGTTTGGCCAAAAAAAATTCTGATTTCATTTCGGTCTCTCTAATCCATATTTACACCACATGGAAAATCGTAAGTGTTTCCAAACGATACGACTATTCCATCTATTCTTCAACTGAATCACAATATATCTAACAGAAAATGGTGTGTTTTTGATACTTGATTAGAATTACAAATTAAGAACGATACTCACTTTATGAATGCCGAACAAAGTTGTGTACCCAGCGGACCATTCAAAATTATCCAGTAGACTCCAAACGGTGTAACCAACTACGTTGCATCCATCAACGATGGCTGAACGATGGGAATCTATAGCATCTCATAAAAATCGAAGACTTTCAACAAATTTTTAAAATCATCTAGTCAGCTTATTAGCTACCGGTTCAAGACTCATCAGTACATGAGTTTTTTCCTCAAACTGTAGCTATCTATAAGAAATCGATAGGTGGTCAACAACGAATCACTGCAAAATACTCATACGAGTTTTTATTTTAATGTAACTAAGCACGAACGAAGTTCTTTGTTATACTAAAAATGATAGGTATGTAAAAATTGAGGGCATTTTATAGAAGAATGGACGGAGTAAGAAGTAATTCACAATATTATACAGATTATGAAATGAAAATATCTACGGTAATTGCTAAATTTATTTCCTACACATCATTCCTATCAAATATACTTTTACGCTTGGAGGTTTTTACAAGCAGAATGAACTAAAAACCTTTGAAAAATGTCGAAATTTTTATCCACTAAGTATTTTCACAGTAGTTTGTAGACATCCATTTCGCATTGCGTCTAATACGTTAGGAATAAGTGAATGAGGACATTAGGGTGAGTAAAAGAGGCGTTAAGGTGGTTTCATTATGAATGCTTGTTGAATTTTGCTGTGAATCAACGAAAATGACTCGAACAGCTCTTGCGACAAATCTCAGACATCTTTTTTGCGATAATTCCTTTTCAACACAAATCAATAATTAGGATATCTTAACAACGACTAATTTAAAATTCCAAAAATGACACAGTTCTGCAGAAAAATTTCGTTACTATATCATTCTATGCGTAAATTGAAATCATTTCATACATATTCAATTTTAAGGCAACTGTGATTTACTACTTTAAGAAGGATTTGCATAAGCATAGGTGTGATCTATCTTCTTGTGAAGATGCGCGAGCCATTCTTCATGATGTTATGGTGAAGGTGTATAAATGTGTGTGGTCTATACACTGACTTGAGAGGAGCAGTCTGCTGCCAGATCAGTGCTTCTTACCCTCCCAGATAATTCTGGCACCAACACACCACCCGTGAAGGGTATGGTAAGCACGAGGCCGGACACGAACACAAGTATAAAAGTGCAGGCCATCGTGTTAGTGTAGCCACTTCTGCCATGGTACCCCTTCAACTTTTTAGTTCAAAAATTTTCAGTTCTAAGTTCAAAGAAAAAAGTTCAAAAATTGAACCAAAAGTATTAAAGCACCTTGTGAAACAGCTGCAATGTGCTCCCTCAGATACCGTATTCTTGTAACGTCATTGAGAAATTCACCCGGGGTATCCATACAACCATTCTCAGTGATGAACACCTGTAGACGATATTATAGCAGTTGTCGCACATAATAAGTAGAACACAAAATAACCACTATCTAATAACTCTTTCCGAACTATAAATAGTGTTCTAATCATTAAAATCTTTGTTGATACATTTTTCAAGAAATTAAGATCACGATTGGACACCAATTTTAAGAGCTACCCGTTAAAAAATTTGTAGATTCCGTTACTTAAGAAAGTTTTGACGCTACACAGAGTGCGTTCTGGTCAAATACTTACTTCTATATTGTTGTAGTTATCTTTGATAAAGTTCAATACAGCTCTCAAACCCGATGGATGGCTTCGAAGCCACGAATTTTCGCCACCCACTCTGAAAATTTTTTGGAATAACAACATTTGCATCTACATGTCGAAAAAAAAGAGGAGTCACTATATTATCAATTGAAAGAAAAAGCCTCCGGGAGTTACATTATAATTAAGTTGGCTAGAGGGTTTGAAGGAAACTAACGGCATATCCTCTTTGCTCAAATAACTCGTCCCATCAATATCATAACCAATTGCATTACGAACACTAAACAAATAGAATGGAAAATAGGAGAACTATAAAAACAAAAGCACAACGAAGAAATTAAAAATATAAAAACTGTTGAGGGCGAGGAAAAAAAATGTTGAGAAGCTGAAATACTCTTTCTCTTTGCCTCGAAATCGTCGCACAACAACCGTCGAGTAGTAATTGAGTCCAAGAAAATCTAGAGAACCTGTAAATTTGCTGCACTTCATTCTCGTGATAGAGGCGGTCATCACAAATATTATTTATTTCGAAAAGCTGGTCTGATGAGAAAATAAATCAAAGCAAAATACCTATCTTCTATTCTAAAGAACGCATAATTGTTTATTAATTTAAAGGCTTCATATATGTGATCTAATGAAGCGCAGCGCTGTGGTAGGTGATGGCGCAATGGTGCTGCCCTACAAAGCGATAGCTAAATCCTATGGGGCTTTCTTTGTATTTTAAGTAGAGAATACTATTTTTTTTTGTTAACACCCTGACCTGTTTACATAATCCTAACGGACACCTTTCTATGTGCATCATTCATATTTTTGTATGGTTTGAGTTATTGTACTTTCATATTTCCTCATGTCATTACAATAAACAAATTGTCGAGTAACTTCGTTCCTTGTTCTTCACGACAATAATTGTTCAGCTGAATTTGATGATGCTAATCACAACATGCTGTTTCTTCTGGATGTGATCTTTGTCTTAACTGATTCTAATTTCGCAAAGAAATAATGTCTCAACAGTATGCCTTTAACGCTTTACAATGACACTCTGACTCTACTAGGTTCCATTCTTATATTCGAGTGAGTCTTATTCGATGCGAGTCATTGTATAATCATAATCTCATTTGATTCTATATTCTTTTCTCTATGTTAATCATCCATAATTTGCTAATGTTAACCGTGACATATAAGTTTAAATTTATTGTTTTAACTGAGCTGTTATTACCCGATTTTGAGGACTAGCGGTCGACACAATATAAAGTGAAATCTATCGTAGCCGTTACTGCTTCCGACGAAGAAAGACGGACATTCAGTTTCTTTATCATCTCTAGCATTGTTAAAGTAAAAGAAAAACGGTTTAATTACCCAAATACACGGCTACACACTTGTGGACTTTAACTTCCACTATATTCTACCACTTCTTCCAAGCCATTAAAACTAACGTTAATTCTCATTCTTTCTTGTGGACTTTACCATAATTTGTCTCCTATAAAGAAATCGTGACCTCCGAGTAACAGTAGTAAAGTGCATACGTGGTGCACTTAGTGAAGGTGCAAAAATGGTGTTACAATAGCTATTAATAGCTATTAATAGCTGGTCATTTATAATCTGTACATGACTATTATAAGTAACAACGAATATTTGTTAAATAATGTTTGAACCGGGCCATCTCCTTGGATCACTTACGTCATAACGATGAACGTCCTGCTTGTAGAGAATACTCCCTCGAGTACTCTTTACTTTATCATTTGAATTATACGAAAAGTCGACACATATCGTAACTATGTTGATTACTTTCTCTGAATAGTCATGGAATCGGAAGTTAGCGAGTAAAAGTACAAATTTACTGCTTCATAAAAGGTCATAATTATTTCGACATTTTGATTTCCTTCTGGAATCGAGTTTAGCTGAAGGACAGAAAACGGCATCATTTCCACAAACCGAAGTCTCCGCTTCCTCCCTATATTAGCAGTTACAGTAGATATCTCCTCCGCACTCCTCACTCATGACCTCTAACAAATCTCCTTTCCCCTTGCCGTTAAACTGATCGTCGTTGTCTCATTATATCACAAGTCTCATACAATTCCCATGGTTATCTCATAAGGAATTATTTTTGATCTTCATATATCATTCTTACCTTTTGTATTTGAATAATAATTGTTATCTGATTGCATGATCACACTCACATGAATCCTATTATGAATATTCTTGATTTATCGTTATTGTAGTCTTGATATAATAATTTGGAAAATATTGTTTGAATAAAGGTTTAATTACCCAAGTTTGAGTTGCAACCACTCAAGTTTAGAGCAAACCTTACAACCACTGAATCTAGGCCCTTGCATACTGCTACGCAATTCTTCTAGAATTTTCGGATTCCTCTTTATTGTATTACATAGTTCTTTCCCACTTGAGACATTATCATAACTTCCAGCTTTAAACCAAACTTTTCGCATGGTATTTTTGGTGCAGTTGACAAACAAATAAATAGATTTATGCCTGTGTATGTAAATATATGGCATCACTCAAGTACTAATAAATCCCTTGTTTTCTATCAGTGCAGGCAATCAAGTCCTAACATTAAATGAGGTGCTACAAAGGAAACTTTGTAAAAATTTAGAATCAAAAACAAATTCGTACCGACGAGCAGCTTTCTTTCATGGTCGCTGAAATGAGGCAGTCGACTGCTGGCCCGTCCTTCAGCTATCGAGTTTTTGTCCACAGTTTGTCGCATTGCTGGTGGATAGTCACCTACGAATAATTTGAACATATATAAAAATACATGTGCTATTATTATAACTCGTTTAAAACTTATTCCGACTCTATGAAACTTCCTTAATATTTATGCATACAACTCATTTTGAGTTTCAATAATCACTAGGACTTTCTGGACTAAAGTTATGATTAAATTTATGCAATGAGAATAAGCGTACAATTTTACGATGCATCAACATCTAAACACAAATTTGTAGTAAACTTTTTATTTATCGTTCAAATGTATACATTAAATTGTTAGATTTTGTAATTTGTGTGTTTGCGCATCAGATCTTAAGAGTTATGGATTCAAACTAATGTGAAAGATGACATAAGTCATAAAGCACGCTAAGACTCAGGCAACATCCTTCTTAAACCTCACTGAACTACAACATTACAATTGTGCAAGCTCTTTTGTTAAGCATAGATGTTGCCTGATATCAATATTTGATTGAACAAATGTCGTCAATGTGAGTCTTTTATGAAATTAAAGAGGGAACAAATGAATTCTCACATTGAAACTAGCTAATCCGTACGAATACGACATTTTTTTAGCTCAACTCTAAAATTTTGATGCAAAGCTTAATTCGATATTTGATAGAAATATGTTCAATAGTATTCGTACCTTCAAAAATGGGGTGTATGAACCATCCCGCAAACCACTGTCGGACTTCTTGGGCAAAATCGCTCTCGATTTTTGATTCCGGTTCGGCCCAATTCTCACTATTTGAGATACCGATTTTTCCTTACATAATGGAAAAATCTTATTTTCTATTCTCTAAAGGTATATGCCCTCAAAATAACCTTTGCTATCATTAAATAGATTGTGATAAGCGCAATAAGCATGTGCGTGTGCGAGCAACATATGATGTCCGGCTAGGTATTGAGTCCATGAGCAGTGATCCTAAATTCTGATTATCCATTTGTAGGCAAGAACAAGTAAAGAGCTCCACGGTACTTATTCACCTACCTGAAATCCGCCCGGAGCATGTTCTTCTCCAATTCCACAGTAGCCAACATGTGCTTGAGCATGCGGCTCGTTGAGAGTGATCCAGTGCTTTACCTGAATGTAATATATTCAACATTCTAAGTCTATTATATCACTATGAAATCTTGTAATAATGAAAAACATGTGTCAAAGCAGTTCATATATTCCATATGGAGCCGAGAAGTACACCTTGTCTCCGAATTCTCTGAAACAGAAAACAGCATAGAGGCGGAACCACTTCACAATTTTTCTATTCAGCCAACCACCAACATCTTGGAGAGCGAGAGGAAGATCCCAGTGATATAAAGTGACCTCAAAAAGCATGAGTTTTTTTTTCGATATTCAGAATTATTAGCTTTTGCAATGGGTCTAGCTTTCATAGTTATTGTGTAAAGTAATTAATGTGTGTGCGTTTCAATGGAAAACAAAATTGCTGCGACATGCCCTATCCTCAGTAACACCACTGGCGCAACGGAAATGTTTCTCACCATTGGCACAATTTTATTCTCGATTAAAGTATCAATAAGTGCATGATAGTAATGTATCCCCTTCCGATTTGGTGTAGAAATGTCCCCAGTCGGAAGAATGCGTGACCACGACAAAGAAAATCGATAGTAGGACACCTATAATTTGGATGACTACAATCCTAAAATAAGAACGAGGCTGGAACCTATAGAATCAACTATAAAATACATAAATGGTACTAAAATTGGATGGGTTCGATGCTGCACACCTACTCCAAGAGATTTCATCAGTTTAACGTCGTCATGAAATTTGTGATAGCTGTCCGACGTGACGTCTGCCGTTGAATTGTCACTAATTTTTCCTGGTTTTGTTTGATACTCGTCCCAAATTGATGGACCTCGGCCTGAAATTTCGAGTATATTTCATTCTTCTTTTTCCTAAGAAACGCAATGTAGTGGTAGGAGAAAAACTAAGCAGTACAGGAATCACCAATTCATTTGAAAATGAACACAATATGGATGATATTGGATTTATATCTTGATAATAAGAAAATCAGTTTGCTTTGAAACTGCGAATTATAACTTCTGCTAGACTAATTTCTTTTTTTTTTGTGACAAAAAAACTCAGAAAGCAGTAATTGCTGACCATCTTCCTTAGTTGCTCCTTCAATTTGAAATGCTGCTGTGGCCACGGCCCATCTGAACCCTGATGGAAAGCCATATTGCTCAAGATGAGATTTCTGGAAGTATATTCTAATTACCTGAATGTTACGTATGTCACCAAATCAAAGAAATCAATCATTTCAAGGTAGAATTACAGGAGACTACTTTTGTTGAAAATATCATTGAGTTGTCTTATCTGTCCGCTTGACGTAACGATCAAGGTGCTGCAGTGATACAAAGAACACAAAGCAGGTTTGCAGCGGCATCCAGGCTTATCAAACATTACCCTCTCTCTGCAGTCGGTGAATTAGTATCAAAGAAATGTGGGGGAGCAGTGTGAGTTATGTCTATTCTATTTGTTATTGAACGCCAGAACTTTTTTATATTAATCTGCTGACACAGAGGTAGGAGATCTTTTCAAAAAACGTGATATTTTTTCTGATAACAGCCAAAATTATTGATCATTTGTAGTTTATATTTTATATATGACAGAAAAATTCGGTATACGCTAACGTTCTTTGATTTCTTATGTAGCAGAGACCACAAACAATATTTATGTAGAGAATACTCTCTCGAGTATTCTCTACCTCATCCCTCGAATTATGTGCAGAAGAAAATCATATTATGTGTCGCATGGAGTTCTGGTCTCTGAGTCGTCTAGCCTCTGGTACCGACATAGAGAGTAGACACTATTTAGGCTCCGCACACTCCGGCATCCCCTATATAAGCAGCCGAGGCAAGCGTCTCATCCTCTCCTTACTCATCACCTCTAACGCAATCCCCTTTCGTCCTTACTATTGAAGTGACTGTCGCAATGTCATTACATTACAACTATCATACAATTTCTACCATTAATAACGTATTCCCTTTGGTCTTGATAAATCATTCTCACCTTTTGTATTTGATAGTTAATTATTATCTCATTGTATAATCACATCCTTATTAATCCTATTATGTATGTTCTTGATTCATCGTTATTGTAGTCGTAATGTAGTATATTTGTGTATTGTGTAAATAAAGGTTTAATTACCCAAGTTTTAGGTGCAACAACCCAACTTTGGTGCAAACCTAACGGCTACCGATCTACGAACCCGACTGAACACTCACTACAAACTGGTGCATTAGCCGGGTCCAGTCACTACAATTTGGTGCATCGGCCGGGTCCTATTACTACAATTTACTCGAAATTGCAAAATATTGTGAGGAAAAAGACATAAGTTCTCAAGTGAGCTCCGTCCTATCGATTAGTTATGAACTTAGTAGGGAATTTTATTTCATGTTAAAATGGTCGTACTATAGAGAGTCCGAGAAGTTCAGAAGTTTGAAAATTATGTCATCAATTCATGACATGAAATCTCTGTTAAGTGAGTATCTAAACTATTATAAGGTTTTAAGGTAATAATTTTTTGAATTTTATTCCGCAATTATATCACAATGCCTGCAATTATGCTGAATTTGATGCAAAACTCGGAACTTCAGGCTGGATTCGAACACGCAATCACAGATATCCGGTGTGTCGTGCTTATCGAATACGGCCAGCTCAGCATAATTAGAAACATTGTAATATCGTTGTGAAATATAAAAAGTTCTGTTCAGTATGGAATATTATGCAGAAGGAGTCAATTTAATACTATGTATGGAGGATGAAAACCAACAGTAAACTCAGTTTGCAAAAGGTATAGGCTATGTCAAACGTGAAACTGACTTGTTTATGATATACTTTTTTTTTTTATTTATTTTCCTATGAACAAGATACACTATTTTTCGAAAGTTTTTGCAAATTCAAGTAATCCTTGTTCATTTGAAACAGTTGAAAAGCTATTTCACGGGAAGAAATCAGGTTAATGAAAACATCCTATATTTTATAGAATAATAAAATTTTCAATTTATCTTGAGCTTTCTGTATTCAATGAAGAAAGAAAATTAGCCAAAGACCTACTGGTACGCATACAGCTGCTGTGAGGTCCGATAAGATAGCAAGAATTAGCAGTCGAATGTGTTTGCAAAGCATCAGCACTAAAATCAAAATTCATCGTCAAAGAAATCGATGAAATCCATATTCGACTAGAACTTTTATTTTGATTAGAAGGAACGGTACAGAGCTTTTGATGGTTCGTGTTTCACAGCAGAAACAAAAGGAGCGAAGAGGAATAAATTGATAAGCACGAAAGTGCTTTTGATGACATATCGCTCAGTTTCAAAGTGACTGAAACCTAGCCTAAAAACGCCTCCTATAAATGAGTATCTCAATGAGGATAATGAATTCAATTCATTTTGAGCAGTATTTCTTTATTAATTTGAGGATAGGTCATTTAGACTCAAGCTAATTGCAAACAAACATCGATTATTGTACGGTGTAGGTTCTTATAATATCAATCTATAAGCCTTTATATTCATAATACTCTGCACTCTGAGTTGAAAACAACAAAACAGCTGATACAATAAGTCTTCAACCCTCGTTGTTATAACAATTGATAGAAAGCAGAACGATATAATCGGAAGATATAATGGAAGGTCCTATGTCTATGCTTCAGCAGATAATTAACGTACATGTTAAGCAACTAAATTTGAAATCTATGTTGAAAAAAAGGAATCAATAAAAGACATTCCTCGAAAGCTCTTTTCCTGAATTGTGGTTGTTAAAGATATTTTCAGGATAGGTATCATAGAGACCGAAGACAACGATAACGTTATGCAAACACGCATAGCTCATTGAAATCGATCCTTTATGTTCGCCGACGACACTTATTGACGCATCGCCATAGAAGTTATCAATTTGTTTCTGTTGTCTTTCGAGGACTTGCGAATCGTCCTCGATTTCTACGAGGTACCTTAAGATTAAATGACTTGGAAATTGTTGATCTTCTGGATCACTATGACAGCCTCAGTGATACAAGTCATGTGTAGTAATCGTTAGGTAGATTCAAGCTGTCAGAAACGATTATCCACACATCTCATTTCACTCATTGTTCCCACTCAAAATTTGTTCGAGTTTTAGCACTAAGTGAATGAAATTTTTCAGTCTTCGATTCTAAATCTGTAGTTGAACATTTAGAGTAGAGAACGCTTGTGTCATGGAATCTCCGTACGACTTCACGCATTCACCTCTATGTTAAACAACTACTGTGTATTAAAGAACTCTTTAAAACTACGTATTCTTCTTTTCTTTTTTCTTCAAATTGCGTTATTTGAAAGTTTGCGATCATGAGGAAAAGAAGCTATCACAAATTGTTTTCATTTCTTTGAGTCAGTGATACCCTCAGTGATACCATTTCGGAGGAATCTTCTACTTTGAGCTGTTGTAGAAAGCAAAAATTTAACTCGTAAAGACTCATCGTGATCACAAGCAATCGTCACTGCAGAAATATTTTTCATCACAGATGATAGTAAATTTCGATTCACAACAAGTACAAAAAGAACATCTTTATATTTCATATGTATTGGTAGAAAATATTTGAGGGTTATTCTCTTTTTGACGGACGTTCAATTTCACTCACTTCATTACCAATTAAATTTATAATCTGTTTTCTCATATAATAACAAAAAACTCATTGACGTATCAGACCGATCCACATTATTTTACTGTTCAGATAAGTTCAAATCAATGAAGCACCTCGTTATTTCGTCTAGATAATTGACGATTTCTTCCTTTCTTCCAGAATATTAGAACTCTTCTACTGCATGATTATCATTCAAAATCCTACAGAATAAAGTGTTGAGTATCGGTTTCTGGTCGATAAAACTCTAAGTTGTGAAATCGATAAGCCTTATCCGTAAAGCCAACCTCGATTCACTAGTTCTTTTACCAATAAGTCTTATTAGTACAAAAAACTACTAGGAACATAATCTCTTTTGTTCTGCAAAAGCTATCATTTTCATTATACTTCTTCAACTTTCTAGGTTCCATTGTTCATAACTGAATATATTTAACAACTGTTAATATCACATTATGAATGCAACATGTTGGTTCAATATTAGTTGCGGTAGTTAGATGATTTCAACAATGTGTAAATCGCAATGATTCATGCACTGACCACATATGTTGTGTAAACAATCACATGATAATTTAAAGGGCATGTGATTTGCTATTGATCTGCTTGTATGAATGTTTGGTAAACATCTAGTTCTATCATCATTTGTTATTCTTTTTCATAACATTCTTTTGCTATAAACAAAGAATGTAGCTTTAAAATTTCAAATTACATCTAACTTTCATTGAAAGCATTCAGAAGTAGTTGATCGTATTTCAATGATAACAAAAATGATATGAAAATTATCACATTGTGAAGATCTTTCCTCTCTCGTAATTTAAAATAAAATCAAAATATAGAATAAATGTTATGTCAAAAGCTAAACGTAAGTTAAGAGTAACTATGCTAACTAGTAACTAGTAATAATGCTCCCACTCCGTCACTTCATAATTAAGTAAATTTCATAACTAAGGAATAAAGTCAATAAAATCGACGTTACGTCATAAAAACAATGTAATTTTACTTATTGTAGCATGCAACAAGGCTTCAGATTCTGGCTTAGACTCAGGTCATCCTGCCTCATTTGTTCATCTAAAAATTGATTTTAAGGGGCATTTTGATAGCCACGACGCCTGAGAGTCTGTCACTGACGTGATTTACCGCTTTCCACTTCTTCTTGGAAAGTTACAAACACAGAGGTGACTTCACAGCTTAGCATAAGCCCGTCCTTATGAAATCATTCAAATGTACCGTTATTTAAGGAAACGGCAAACTCGAAGAACTCAACGAGCTACGATGAATATTTTTCAAAGAATTTGTTCTTGAAAGACGTATGTCGACATTAGTATTAATTTCTTCAATTTCTGATAAACAAACAGTTCAAACATAAAAGTTGACATGTGGTGAACTGAATAAACAAACGTCACGACGGATATTCCGCCTTTATAATTATTGATTGTTTATATTTATATTGCTTGTAATTCAAAAGCAAACATATAAAGAATAATATAATGTTTATACAAGTTTTACAGAAGAGTATCCTTCCAAAGTGATCAGAACACGTTAAAAAGAAAGTTGTCGTTTTTCGCGTATGTTGTATAAGAAGCCTCTGAATTCGTACATTTCAGCGATTCGCTTATTATGCGAAAAAATGTTTGGAAAACGATCG
>KN716519.1:17528-44923 GCA_000816705.1 Dictyocaulus viviparus
CGAAGAGAAATGCCCAACCACTCGAAGAACTCAACGAGCTACGATGAATATTTTTCAAAGAATTTGTTCTTGAAAGACGTATGTCGACATTAGTATTAATTTCTTCAATTTCTGATAAACAAACAGTTCAAACATAAAAGTTGACATGTGGTGAACTGAATAAACAAACGTCACGACGGATATTCCGCCTTTATAATTATTGATTGTTTATATTTATATTGCTTGTAATTCAAAAGCAAACATATAAAGAATAATATAATGTTTATACAAGTTTTACAGAAGAGTATCCTTCCAAAGTGATCAGAACACGTTAAAAAGAAAGTTGTCGTTTTTCGCGTATGTTGTATAAGAAGCCTCTGAATTCGTACATTTCAGCGATTCGCTTATTATGCGAAAAAATGTTTGGAAAACGATCGAATATCTGAGGACAATGGTAGATAATGGGATTGAACAAACAGCAAACCATCAGATCACACCATGTCATCTGAAAGCGATGAATAGAAATATTAGCATCATACACGAGAACGGTCAATCATCCATGTGAATACTGTAGGAAAGAGGAATGGAGTGAGTAAATCACACATATATAAAGTGCTCCCGGCTAAAATCTACAGCAATCAGTCATGTATTTCATATTCATGAAAAACGTCGTATCATTTTTATTCTGGGAATTCGGGAAGATAATATTAAAACGATTAAACGCGTTCAAATTCAATAGAGCAAGAGCTCTAGTGATTCTCCATGTATCATTTTGAATTCTAATGATAATTTTTCATACACTTACAGTAATCCAAAAAGTATTCATTGGTGTTTAGATGACCTAGGATCACCCCATCACAATCATCTGGATAATTTAAGGAAAACTATCACCTATCATTACCCAGCTACGTAGAGCAACTATAAATGATTTATGGATGATAAGATTCATGACCATGTCATATTTGCATGAAGTGAAAATCTCTGTGATCCATTGCAATGAAACGAAAGGCATGTGTAGAATATGACTATTGACCAACCTTACATGAAGAAAGCCATGGTGAATTATTTCGTTTGAGAATGGCTTCAATCGCAGGGAGAAGATATGATTCCAAATAGGAGATGGCGTTATCTGTGTCGCATAATTCCTGAATTTCACGTGAATTCGATTTGTTATTGGAAAAAAGAAGCTAACTAATACAATGCATCATAAAAATAGCCATAGCCATTGAAATCCTTGCCGATTGCATCAAAAAAATATTGATGGAAAAGTGAATATTATAATAACTAGAATTCTTTAAAGGCACTTGAAAAAAAAAATCATTTGAGAGCTGAATTTAAATGTAATGGAAAAACACGACGGGAATCACGGTGTTCTAAAGAACAACAAGAGCAATGTTTTGCTCAATCCGACTGAAAAACTCAGCAATTGTCTGCGACTACAGAGAAATGACTGATGAGTGAAAACGTCACACAGTTTCCTAAGGAACTGCGGATGCCAAAGAACTTATGTAGCAATAAGCGATTATATTTTAGTCCGTTTCAATTATATCAATAAAATTCTTATTTACATAGCAAAAATTCCTATTAACGTTATCACCTTAACTTTAAGGACCACGCATAAGCATATTCTATTTGGCAACGACAACCTGCTGCACACTGAATCCTAAAGACAGCATCCAATAGCAATGAATTCAAGATCATTTACGAGTCTCGAAAGCCATTTCATATATGCATAATTCTTTGTATTCTCATTCGAACCAGTGAGTTCTCAGAGGTAGTATAATTCATCTAAGGAGTTCCATAGATCACTTCAGTTTTTGATTCCTAATCTTTACTTAACAGCACATACATCACACTCGTGCTCTTCTCGATGCTCAAGGTGATCAAGCCAATTCTTCACGCGCATCCTCGCTTCAAACGTTTTCTCAGCAATCATGTCCACTTCCGAGTCGTCACTTGCTGTCTGACCACTCAATTCTAAACTCAAGAATGAACAGATAGACTTCAAGAAAGAAGTGTCGAGGCAAATTCAGAATACTTAGTTTGACTCCGAATTAATTTCAATTGTAGAAATATTATTCATGATATGTTGCTTACCGTATCTCCATCCCAGTTGCCGACAGATCGATGGCACATTGCCGAGTTTGCGTTCATTCACTTCCAGCATTGGTAAAGTATAAAATGGATAATCTGGAATATTGCACATAAATTTCCTATTATTCGTGAACTTTTAATTGAGTAGTGTATAAGAAATTAGGAACTTTTCTTCTGCGACTTCTAAATGCCTATAAGAATTCCGTTCATATGATGACTAAAACATTTCTTTATAAAATCCTGTTAATTAAAAGAAGTATAACTATATACAGCGTTATAATTCATAACATTTTTATTTATAAAATTTTCAATTCATATAAAAGTGGTTCCTCTCGGTGCACGATTTGCTGTTTCATTTCCTAGTAGAACAACAGCAGATATATTTATGAACTCTGGTCCACATTTCATAATAGAACTACACATTAAATCAGCGAGAGCTTAAAACTCAAGCTCCAAAAAACTGTCAGTACAAATTCATAGTGAAATTTCGTTTTCCAACACCTTCAAGTACGTAGTCGTCACGATCAACGTCTTTGCACTCGTACGGTACCCGTGCGTATGTGAGTATCATCTGGATCACTTTTGATTCTTCTCGATCATTGAAGTCATGCAGAACGAAATGAGGAAATTGGAAATCCATCTGAAATGTTCTTTAGTCAGAAATTCGTCAAACATTAGACGCAACTGATAGTTATATACGGTACACAGTTTATAACGAATTCCATGAAACGCGATTTTTATGAGGAAAGAAAAGATGATTCCAAAACTTGAATCTACAACAAACGACAATTCATGGTATTCACCTGTTTGTTGTTGAATTCTTCAGCCCAAAAATCCACAGTCACGGTGATGTAGCGATAGTTGTTCGATTCCTGAAAATAAAGCCGAGATGTGTAAAACAGCAGAAAATATCTAAGGTTAGTCGATAAAAAATACGGCCCGATGAACTCATTTTGCTGTTCATTAATCATTATGAGGACAATTTAAACTCTTAAACTCAATTACACTACGATGCTAAAAAATACTACGATTGAATCAGCGTTTCTATCCACCATTATAAAGAAGTAACAATAAGAATGAAATATGAAAGAAAGAAAGAAAGAAATACTTTTTGGTAAATTCACTTCTAAGGATACCACTAATTTATTCGCAAGTTAATCATACTAAAAATATTTTATCACAGAGCTTTATACCATACAATGTTGAGTAGAGAAAAAAGGAAACGAGTTCAAAAATTTGCATATATTTGGTCTGTATGAACGTTGAATGGTTAAACAAATTCACAAAACCTAGAAATTCTGGTTGAGCTTACATAAAAATCTTATCATGACGTCAGATGTGTCACTATTTATTCTTTCTCTTTCCTTTAAATGACGTGATCTTCACGTGATCTGTAAAACATATGTGGTCGTGCTTTGTGCAGCAAAAAATCCGAGATAATCATTTGTTTTCATAATAGTGAAAAGCATTGGCAAAGTTTAGCAATTGCCCCTTCGATGGTGTAACGTATTCTCTTTTTTTCGACAATAACAGAAACATTTTTATTGAAGCATTGATAATTTTTTGCTTTATGTGCGTTTCGTCCGAGTAGCGGCCGCCATTACACAAATCCCTATTTTTTACACGACTGATTTTGCTAGGTTTTTCTCACGTATTTCGACCTCACAACACCATCAACACACAATCACATTTCGATGGAGAGGAAATTTACTAAAGAGAAGACAAAATACTCAAAAGAATTTCTGTAGAATCATAAATATATGGAATAATTTGTCTGCACAGTGTAAACTGTTATTAAAAAATCGAAAGGCATTTCACTAAGATCAAATATCAACTAAATCATTCCCATTGAAACATCCATAGAGGATAAATTAGTTGTAAACAGGAATTTCTCTATGTAAACCTTATGGTTTTTTGTATGAGGGAAGATAATTTTGCGTACAGCTGTATGTTCGTTTTTTTTTTTTCTATTTTAACATTTTAATTCGCATACTGTGTTTCCCGATTCATAACTCATTGAGAAATCGACATAACTTGGATAAACATTAAAAAAGCTTGTTCACGAGCTTGCATCCGACTCTCTCATTAAAAGCACTGCTCACTTCATTTGGACTATACTATCACAGAGATGTTTTTTGTTTTTTTGGTTGCTCAACTTTCTACGCTTTAAAAACATTATATTAATCATAAATGAGGAAGAAGCAAATAAATACAATGATTACCTGAAAGTGTGATTGAACGAGAACCATGAGAATGAAGAATAAGCATGCAGTGTAAGAGGGAAACGTGAGGTGGAATCGATGTGAGAAACGGGAAGTCGGACGAGCATACCAAAAGAGAATTTCTAGGATTACACCGCTTCATTTTTAGTATACAAAGTAATATGAACAAAAGTAATTCCTTCAAATAACCTTATTGAAATTCTTTGCTAATATAACTAAACATCATTATTGCTATTAAATTTACATTACCTATTGAAATACATTACGAGTAATAGAAAAAATTGTTCGACCTCAACAGATTTCATTCCCTCAGACATACAATGTAGGAAAATCCCTGAGGAAAAGTAAATTACAAATAGAATGTCGATGATTCCCAAAACTATAATTACGAAAAAGACGATTGATGAGTCTTTGTCCATAAACTCTTTTTCTCTATAACATTATTTCACTTTAAACGTTTTGAACAAGTTACGAGATCAGAATGTTTCATAGATTCCTTCTAGTACCTTGATCCACCCTCAAAGTCAACAATCAAAGATTGTGAAAGGTGAATGCCTTCATTTTTAACTTGTAGTATTCACCATCACAGTTGTTGACAATCTTGTGAGTACTACGACACCAATAACAACAACGGTATAGTTATCGTGGTTGAGTGAGTGACTCATTCGATGAGGGCGGATCAGTGAGAAAAAGAATACATGGGAAAAAGTAGAAATAAATTGTACTCTAATAAGACTATATTTTACATCTATCAAAAGAAAATCGTTATACATAATATATAAATTAAAGTAACGCTATGAAGGCAAAAGGAAATAGCAAAGGATTAAATGAGATCATGAGTCGTCAACTTGCAGCTAAATGCACTAAATGATTATTTATTGATGTTGCTTATGAAATCAATGGTTTTTTGGGAAGCAACTTGTTTATCTCCAGCTTATTTGTTGATACACAAACAGATATTATTTCATTCATGTTGTAAAAATATTGAGATGATGCTTTCAACAAGAAGCCGTCGATAACGGTAGTTCTAACTTCGGAAAAACATTTCGCTCTGATTCTCCTTGTCAAGAGATCAGATGGATTTGAAAGGATATTGGGATGAATGTTAATGAAATGACAATATTCTGAGGAGAACTGAAGAATGAGTAAGAAAGCATATTGCTTGCATACTAATTATGAACTCATCACAAAAATCAACTGAATCATCTGCAGATCACGACAGATTCTAATTCAAAACCAACTATTATTTCCTCGCATAAGAACTGTAATGCTTACAAACTGAATAGATGTAAGAAGCAGAAGCACAGGATTTCTAGGCAAGTCATACAATATGTAAATAAGCAAGTAATGACAAATCCAATACATCACTGTGATATGACGTCATTGTCAGAACTGAGAAAATTTGCATTCAACTTAACGGTTTTTCTTTGCGCAACAGAAATTTTATTGGATATTAGTTGACTTTACATCATTTTCGTAATATTATCTGAATTTTAAGTACAAAATACGTCGAATAATCTCATCAATGAATGATTTCAATTTGAAAAATCCTTACACTTTACGTGCTCACGTTCATCCCTACACTATTAGGTTTACACCTAGCACTCATTGAATAAAAAAATTATCAGCTTGTATACAAAAGAGTACTGAATTCTGAGCTCAGGTCATCATTATTAGCCACATTTTCTATTGAATAATAATATTATGGAAAAAATTTCTGAAAGCAACACCTATCCGTTTCATATGGTTTCGACACTAATCTACTGCTTTTAGAATTCTGTTGAGACAATAAGCTTTTCCTTCGAAATTAAATTGACGTGAAAATTAAATATACGAACACGGCTTTCGTATGTGGTGAATCATCAGAGACTTTTTTTAACGTTTCTTTTTCTATTGGAAGTACTGAAGGCGGACAAATATTCCATATTAAATTACAAGCTCTACGATTACGTAAACGACACCATTGATCATCAACGAATACGCTAACAATTGAAGAATAAGAATAATACAATGACCGTCTGAATGAAGTGAGGTGACATTCAGAACAATTGTTTTTCTCTTCTAGAGAGTGAAAAATAAGAGGGCTACTCAGAGTATAGTGCACATCAGAGTTTAAAGGAGAAGAGAGTTTAACGAAAAGTTGCAAAATGACCAAAAGCCGTTAATGCGAGTATGATTGTACTTGCTCTGAGTCACGATGAAAGGGATATGTATGACACGAATCTTACGCTAATTATGTTTTCTCTCATCTTATGGAAAATTAATAATTGATGAAAACTCAGATTATATATAAATCGGTTCGGCACGCTTATGAGGTTCATTACGGAGGCAAATAGATTATAAATGGCAATATTATGGTTGAATTTTCAGATTCCAAATAACATAACGAAAGATAATTCGTTAAAGTAATACGTCATTACATATAAAATGCAGGAGAACATTTCAAATAAAAAGCTATAAAGCTTTTATAAAAATATGAAGATAATAAATTACTCATGAATAAAGGGTAGATCGATCACATAACAATGTAATATGAATTTTACGAAGTTTTCATTAATAATTATTCATTTTTCTTACATAAATCTAAATGTGTTAAGAAATAGGTTTCAATTACAGCATATTTTATTGAAGTTGGAAATTGCTTGGTAAAAATTAAACCAAATTGAATTCATGAAGACACTACGTAGAAACTTATTATGTAAATGAAATGATTCGAAAAAGAAAAATCAATTATGCAATAATCCTTAACATTTCATTTGTTGCGAATAACTTCTTCCTACCACTTGTCGTGGAGACTTTCTCGAATGGTTCAATCTTCTTAACACTGCCTCATAATGAATGAGAGGTGTTCTTAAGATATTTCTATTCTCATATGGAAACCTCACTGAGAGTAAACTTGCGACATATCGTCACCGTCAGTATGAAAGCGGCAAGGAGTTAAAACTCCATTTGATTTAAGAGTCGACAACTACCTGTTTGGTAAAAACATGTGGGAAGCTCAAACTCCTTGAATAGTAATCTACACATTCGAATCTACTGTCTGCGACCTAGAACGGAAACACGACCGAATAGAGGCGATCGAATGTCGTGTTCTTACTTCGTCTCCAGTTTTCCGTGAATGAAAGTAATGATTACTGCTACTAAACAACCCGACAAAAGCAAACTGAATGCGTATAACGGTAAATTGGATCAAGTGATACGCAGTGAAAAGTAGTCCAACAAATTCGTTCTTTGTAACTTCAACATGAGATTAGGGTGCCCAATGAAAATGAATAAGGACAGGATAATCTGAAATGGTAGAATGAACAAGAATAGTACCCTCCTAAACAATTGTCGCTTTGAAGCATGTCTCTTTCATAGAAATTCATCCTTTGAAAAGAGATCATCGATGTCAGGAGAGCCTCTTAACGGAACGTCTCATGCGTAGAACGATCAGTTTCACGAATTGCAAATTAAATTATCTGTGCCGAAATTACTTTCGTTCAAACTCAGTAGATTTCTTCTCCTCATCATACAAGTGTTATATCAAAGGAGAATTGATCGGGTATTGCAAGTTGCTTACGAAAATACTCTGTACCAAAACCGTATCACTTAACTAAGAATCACGGAATGCATCTCCATTATCACTCACAAGAATGCAAAGTTCCGACTTCGTCAAGGTTGAAAGCAAACTACATTTAGAAAAAGGAAACTACAGACCACTGGAGGACGTAGCGCACAGTTATCATGCGCAAAAAGGGTGACCGAAAGATTTTTTATAACTATCGTCCAATATGTTGAGCATGCTCTGCAAGCTTATTTACAAAAATTACCCTCTTGTCTCGAAAATCTTCGATGAAGTATAAGCAAGATCCTAAAAATACTGCATGAACACTCATTCATTGAACACTAATTCATATCAAGGATCATCTATGTTTGTCTGGAGCGTAATTTGCCCGTTTGACAAAGTCAAAACGAATGAAGTTCTACTAGCGCTCGTTGACCATAGCATACATATTTTCTATAGGAGAACAGTAGCAGACTGCCGTCGAAACTTTTAAATAAAAAACTACAGCTTGTATATTGACTAATTACTATAAGGTCTTCTGGCATGATCACCACTAAGCAATGGTCGGAAGTGTTCGGACTGATGTCAATGAACTGCATTCGTGGTGGATGCGATTAACAGATATTAAATAATTTTCACCTACGTCATTTTGTTTGAAGAAGAATACCATCGAGTGCGACAAGTGTGCAAGAAAGAAACAAATAGAAATAATGCCGGACTCGTACTATCTGTACAACGAACCATTCAGCTATATAAATCAGCGTGAAACTTGAAGATTTTGTTGTTTATTCAAAGTAAAAATCTACTAGATGATAAATTGGCAAGTTCTGTTTCACAGAATCGGATCTTATACACTTGCCAGTTACGTACGTTCTGACATAGACCATTTACCTAGTGGGATTATTCCAAAGCTTACACCTCGGTGACTTGAAGCACATGAGGTGATTTGACATATGTATTCCTTGGTTGGTTGCTTGCATGAAATTTCATTTAATAACAATTATCGACAAATCCTGTACAGTTAAGTTCTCATTGACATATTAAGTATAAAAATGAATGAGAATTTGCCCAATGAAAATATTTGGATGACATCATTGCGAACTTATTTCCTAAGAGCAAGAATAAGTGTTAAATTCAAGAGAACAAAATAAAAAAACACTTGCAATAATCACATTAGAAACTGCAGTCCCTAAAGACTTAAGAGGAAAGAGTGATAAGGTGCAAGTAAGAAATATGAGGCGTAAATATTTCATGATTGTGAAGGCAAGCAAGGAATGTGAGGTTGATGATTTCCATGACTTTTCTTCAATCGCTTATAAAATATAGTTGTATTTTGTGGTGTGGTGTATATAATATTGCATCTTGACAGCCCTCAAATATCGCGTGTAGAGCGCAAAGAAAAACAAATTGTAGATAACGTTGCTGATGCACTACTATTATAAGAGCAACCGATTGAAAGTCGGAGGAGAAATGTGCTAAATGACGTGAGTAAATTCCTTATAGTGTGGAACAGACATTGAAGACAAAAGTGATTCACTTTATCCTCTGAAGGCTAATGAGAATCAATAGAATGAGGGCACATGATTCTCGCTCAACATTCAGAGTTGCATCGATCGCAACAAAAATGCACTATGTTCGGCTTATTGTCTGGTATACGTGCTGACTTCACTCATAAATTAACTACTCACAAAATTAGAAATATCTGTAGTAGAAATCAAAAATCGTGCAGAAAAATTGAACTACAACTTGAATTGCTGCAGTTCAGCTACGGTGACGCCATAAGATGGGACGATAAGCGAAATATAGAGAAAATTTATTCAGAATTTGTTTACGAATAAGCAAATACAAAGCATGAAATGAAAGAAAAAAATGGAGAGGACACGATATCGTTGAACGCCTATCAATAGTAATGTTTCCTGTCAATTAATGATAAGTCAAAAAAAAGCTGATAAAAAATCTCTAGAACAAAAGAGAAAAGAATGATCTAAGCGGAAATTTGATTTGATATTGAGAGAATCCTTAACAATTCAACATCTCACAATATCAAAGATCATTTCATCTAAGTTTACGTCATTAAACACGCGTTCTCTCCCATAAAAACGAAAATGTGAACGAGGCAGTTATTCTGTTGTCATCTTATTCCGTCTCCTAACTCACTCAAAACGACGCGCTTTCCATTTGTCCAGCTGTCTTTAGAGGGCGGAATCATAGGAATTATGAAGAAACCTCAAAAACTCATTGAGGAGGACAATGCTCATGCGTTATATAATGCCATATTTAGTGTGATTAGATGATATCATACACTTAGAGGTCTTAAGAGTCAATAAACAAATGAGATTCAAAAAAAAGTAATGCCACCAAAAACCTGTGAATGTAATCAATAATATCCCATTCTATCGGGTTTTTTTTTCATGAATAGCAATTAATGCATTGCTATGTTATGACATGACTGAAAATTGTTATACTAGCATTTTTTCAGATGATGAATGTCTTTGTCATCATTAAGCTTCTTTTTAGATGGAGCTAACTGCAAATGAATTGATTCGTGAATATTTTGGACATCAGAGTGATGAGGTCCGAGTTTATGACTTGGCTTTTTCCGGGAATATACCCGTCAAATAGTAAAAATTCTAAAAATATATACAAGCACTAAACAAAAGATCGCAGAGGAAATTCATATAAGATCACATCAGCTTTGAAAATAAACAACATCGCTATTTTATTTCGGTAAAGGAATACTTCTGCCAATATTGTCCTGTAACAGGACAGTGCTGTAGTCGTACGATACTGAGTGGTGAATGAGTTCTTTATGTTGAACGTACATGTATAGTTCTCAAGCCCAAATATGATTAACCGAATAAGGTTTCTCACCAAGCACTTGAAATGAGTCCCTGACTTCCTCACATTTCATGCTTTACTAATTTATACGAAAGTCCTTCTCTATAGTACAGCATTAAGTTCACAGGAAAATGACGAAATGGAATAAAACACTGTTGATTCGTTCCGATCACAACGGCTTACAATAGAAAAGACGATGCGAACGTATAAATCGATTCGAATAGTAGTAATTCTAATTTATTATTGCTAGATTCACTAGATCTCCTGAATTTCGGAAGTTCATTTTTAGCTCAAACCGCAGAAACCTCTTATCACATTTGAAATTTTTTAAGACGATAGTGCTGGGCTTATGGGCGTCCTCGTATGTGGCGCTTGTGATCTACAAGTGTTTGTTTCGAAAATGGTTCTATCAGTTTGTAAACAAACTTCAGTACTTCGTAAAATTACTATAAATTAAAGTAATGTAAAGTTTTTACATGGCTTTCGTGAGGTCAAATTTCCTACGATTCAAATTTTTGATTATTAATATTTATTGACTAATTAATAGGTTATCTTAATTGAGAAACAAGACCAAAATATTATCGATGATTCCAGCCGATCTTCTACAGCTAACGGTAATGAATAGAAGAAATGATTCTTACTAAATTGACCTCATCTGAAAGATTATTTGTTCGTTCACGTCACGACATCTTAAGTTGAACAACAAACTGAAAAACAACTCGAAAGGGGACCTCCTTCAACCAGTCATTCGAATGTATTGTCGACTCTGAATCCAACAAAATAGCGGTGTACCAACCGTTAGATTTCTCGCCAGTGAAGAGTTTCACGGAAAAGCAAAGCTCTTTGCTTTTTATTTTCTCCTACATTCTCACTTTCCAACATTCATCAGGAATAGCAACAAAGAAAAATCTATATATGAAGTTTTCATGGATAACTAAGAAAAAAAGAAGACAGTTTTCTTGCTCGAGTTGAACTAGGGTTATTTCTATTGCAGTATTAAAGACGACCTAAAATCTGTAGACCACTTCAATATCTTCTGTATATATATAAAAAAACATTTAGCCTAGAGTATCCAAATAATGATGTCTTATTTTTAGGCAAATTCCTAAAATCTATTTACAAACAAAATAATAATAAGCAATGATAATAATAATATATGAAAGGAAGTGCCACCATGAAGGGAGAAGAGAAATAATGTAAGAGATGAATTTCAAGTATTTAAAAAAGTAATCAAAAAATATCGTTTAAAATCGGATGCTCTACTGAGAAGAAAAGATATAAACGAGAATATTTATGTTTATTTGCTTTTGAATAACTGTAACTTTATGACGTCGTAGATCAAACTGAAGTAATGTATTGGAACTTGAACGTATTCAACATGAGGTTTTTAATACGGTAATGTTATTCAATTTTCATTTCTATGAAACTAAGCAGATATTAAAAAAATCCGTTTATTCTGTTTTGAAACGGATGACACAAAATGATGTCATATCGAATTTTGAAAGACGTCATATGAAGCGACATCGACGGACGCTCATTAGAAATCGAATCGATCGATAATACATGATAAATAAAACGATCTATCGTTTAGTAAAAACGAATTATTATTGGAGATGATACGGTAATCAGCGTGCTATCACTATTCACTACCAATGACATGTTGATGAATTTGCCTAAGCGGCGAACAATCAAGGAATTTACAAAGATACCGAAAATTTTTGTGCAATATAGAACTCAAAAAATAGTCCTTATAGTACTCGTACTTTCTATCAACGATCATTCGATCCGATGATGTTCACATATCCGTAGTGATGCTGAGTTATTCGTAAAACGTGGAATCTCCAGGACGGACTCGAACCAGCATCTACAGATGTCCCGTCTCTACACTTTACCTATCGATTACACTAAAAATGTTTTTCGACTGAATCAGTATTACTAAGTAGCAAAAAATCAATTCGCAGAAAAAATTCTGATAATTCCATGGAAAATTTCTGTTTATAATTAATGCTTTGCATGATATTTTTATATTACTTGAGCTTCTTGTTATTCTCGCGTCGTTTTTCTCTTATTTGTTCGGAATAAATTTTTAACCAATTCCATAAAGGCAGCACAAGAAAAAGCCTATCAGACTTCACCACTACGATGAGGATGAGGACGAGTTTGTACACAGAGACAAAACGAGTCAAGAAAATCAAAGCAGTTCAGTAAAGTGCTGGATGAAAGCATAGTGATTTTTAAAGAAGAAAACAACTGAAGAAAAGCTTAAGATGGAATGATTTAGTAGACGGTAATAAAGGAAATTATCGAAGTAATAAAGTAATTAAAAAACACCGACATGTATTCCTCATCGATATTTTAAAAAATTCTATTACAAAATCATTCGATTGGTAAGACAAAAAAAGTGAGGAAAAAATAAACGACAGAATTGACTACTAAACAACGTAAACAAGAAAAGGAATTTATGGCGTCATGTGGCGTCATCATAAAATAAAATGTGTAAAACATTAAACCATTTTTAGATTGGCAGCTTTCCAAACGCCGTTTATTTCGTTAAAAATCACATGATCGTTTTGAACTGGATATTTTCTAAAATTAATCGTATATTTTATTGTTTTCTAATGTGTTACTCATCAGAACAAGTTTGTTTATTTACTCGTTACTGATAGTTTACTGCTAGAGAATATTTAATGAATTCAGAAGAAAATTTTCATTTGGTTAGAGGACCAGATAAATGAGGGTTTGAGGTTGTATCGTAACGAGTGGAAAAATTAACGGAAAACGATATTTTACCAAAACATTCAGCGGGTTATTTTACTTATCCAGATAATAATTATTGATTTTTTCTGGATTTTCATTATAGAAACATTATAAATTTCTGAAATAGAAAACTAAATAGAATACTGAAATATCCAGGATTATTCTAAAAATGAAATTTAGAACAAAAACAAAATATCGTTTGAATTTTTCGTTTGATGAGGTTGTTCAACAATTTTTTGAGTGCTATGACGAGTGTAACTTTTGAAATTCTATTTACTGAATCGCTTTTTTTCAAAGGTTCTATTCTAGCAGTAGAAGAATCGTAGAATCTGCTTGTAGTTGGTTTGAATTTCAAAGATCTATAATGACGTCATGTCACATAGTGCATAATCACGTAGACTCATTTTCGAACTGCTGGACAGATGCACATCTGTTCGCAAGAATTTTTCAATATTTCACGACTTAAGCTATGTGGTAATCTACTACGAAGTTAAACGTAATGAGTTCGAACAACCACATGCCGCCATCATCACCTGGCTACAAACTGGTTCTAACGGATGTTGTCCGCCAACGGACAAATGTCAACTATTCGAATTTTCATTATCATTCAAATCATGATAATAACAGCATTATTAATAACAATGATAATGTTAGGAGTAGAGATGTTAAAATCATATGAGTTAGCAAGGAGGGAAGTAATTATGAATCCACGGATTTTTGAAAAGTTTTCCGAGAATCACTATTAGATATCAAAGCGAGTTCATAACGGTTATTATGATGGCATTAAGTTACAAACAAGTGCCTCCTGCTGAGTGTTGACACGAATTAGAATGATGGAATGACGTCATAAGAATGTGTAACGAATAGATATTTTTGTGGAAAATGACTCTATTTTCACATAAAAATAGCGATGACGATTTAAGCTTAAAGTGATAAACGAGCTTGATAGGACGTGAGATCTTAAAAAATCAAATTAGATAAGCCGTTTATTATTTTCTTTTCCCGGCCTCTCAGTTCATTTATATTCAGAAATATCCAAGCATATGCACAATTGGATATATCCATGATATACACGACAGCAAAAAATTACAGTAATCCGATTGTCGAAGAAAGTGAACAGAACTAATCAGATTGAATAACTTCGTTTCCTCAAAAAAATCCTCATCCTACTAATCAATAAGAAAATTACAATGCTAATACCATGTGATACGACATATTTGGTAGATCAAATAATTATAAAAAATTGTACGACAAAAAATAAACGTAATTTTCTTAGTAGCATTTAGTTGGATGTTGGGAGAATGAATCCTTCACTTGAAGCTAATAGAAAAAAGAACGAATGCAAAACGATCGGACCATTAAAAATGGAAATTTCATGATTAGAAAACTGAAGATACGGAACCATATAATTAATACACAAGCTTGTCTAGAAAAATACACATGCTTTAGAAAGCATTGTAAATAAACAACTTAAAAACATCTCAAAAAAGTAGCCGGAACTTTTTAATCTATTAAAAAAAATCATGAGTGTTTTTCAAAAAAAAAATATATATATATATATATAATATTGTTGTTTAAATATGAAATTGCTAACAGTTACCCATTAGTTGAATGAGTACGTTAAGCTTACTCACCAAGATTTTCAGTAGACATTTTTTCTTTTTGAAGATTCCAAAGAAAATGACGTCACTATTAAATGATCAAATCCAAAATTTAAACCCGTTATTACGATTTGTTTTGAAGAATAGTGTTTTAGAAAAAATATGTACATATATGATGACGATGATTTTATAATATGTCTGCAGAATTCTGTTCTACAGAACACATGTTTATGGTTGTGTACACGTTGAATGCGTTGTTGTGCGTCAATGAAGAAAAATAAACAAATCATCTCATCTCGTAATCAATCAATAATCAATTCGCAATGATTATTTGTCATTTTAAAATGATATTAAAAAATAAAAGAACGCTTTCGATTAACACAATTCATGTCGTGATTTGAATTCAAATATCATCGGATTTCTTTTAAAAGAAAATTTTAATTCGCGTAGTGAAATACAATAAAATGAACAACGAGTGCCACGCGAGGTCGTTGAGGAACTCTCGACAACAACTTTCATTCATAACCATTTACAAAACATTTATTTACCTTTTTAATTCAGTATCTACAAGTTTTATGAATCTGTTCTGAAAAAATATCAATATTTGGTGTTGAAAGAAAGCCAACATAACACTATTACATTACCAGTTGTGTGCGAAAAAGAACAGTGACGATACCTTGTAAGAACGAGGATGAGTTGAAATTGCTGAGAATCGAGAGGGAAACAACCATGAAGGATAGGTGTAAAAGCTCAGCATAAAAATGATTCCATGACCCTTCAATGGAAAAATTCATTAACTGAAATGAACTGGAGCTTCAGAAAAACTAGTTCTGGTGCTCATTTCGGAAATCACTCAGTTCATAAAGCTAATTATTTAGTTTCTTTTCAAAAAAAAGTTATAAGAACATGAGTATTTATTTCATTACTGAAATTTTTTAAAACTAATTCATTTCCTCATAGAAAAAAATTTCACTTAATTTGTGAAAATCTGAAACTCAACCAATAGATTCTTATCAAATCACAGCATTCTCAGTTCAGCTTGAAAGTGAACCAAAATTGTCGATAGTTCCCTTTCAATGCAATCCATATTTGCGCACAAAAAATGCTATTTCTAAATTGATTGTGACTCCCACAGAACCACTTAACTACTTTTTTACTTTTGCACATTTCCTGAGGCAGTACCAACTCAATTTTCCTATAACATTGACATCATGTCTATTTCCATACGGAGATGCACCAGCCCCATCTTTTTCTTGATGTGTTGATATTTGAATGAGGTTGGTCTACTCAATCACTTTTGAAGAGCACACTGTTTCCAAGCCGGTGCTACTTCGCTTGCCGTTAGTCGAATTTTATATCTTACTGCTGTCGTATCATCACCACATAACATTTTCATTATTTCTACTTCACTGTTGCTGTGCCATATGGTGGCATTAATGCATATTCATAGTTACTTTTGTACTTATTAGTATTGGATTATATGTTGTTCGTCTGTTCGAGTAGTTTTCTGTGATGAATCTTTACCGTCATGTCAGCATTTACACTCAACGCGCAGTTGTCTTGTAGATGACCTGCTATGTCCATCCGTTTCCTAAATAAGTTTTAGTTTATCTCCATTGTGTTACGAACACCATGTACTTCCAAATGGTTTTACTTAATAAATTATAAAGTAGCTTTTTCTCTTCCTGATTCTGGCATCGAAGTACTGTCAATTGTATTCGGATACAACACATTACTGGTAGAAATTTTTGGTTAGCAGTAGAAGTTGTTTCTGTTCAATGACTAGTGTCGTAATGTTTTCTACAATAAGATTTAATAACTCGTCAATTTTCGTTATCACGGAGAAGATGAATAAGTAATGAATTGAGGATTTTTTTCTACGATAATTACCTCCTTCTATTATGGGCTGAATATTAGTGATGCTTATCACTACGATTGTATACTAGTGAAAGAGAGGTGCAATTCCTCTTACTGAAATCAAACTCGGACTCTTTTATGTCGTGAGCTTCGGCTCAGTGAAACACAGCGTATTCAATTCGACTACGCTTGACGCTCCTCAGAATCTTATTAAGCACTGTGATCCGTTGCTGTTATCGTTTAAACGAGGATGCAAATTTACTTGTTTATTTCACTCAATATGAATTTGAAATTCCGATTCGACCACAAAGGTTTCAGTTCATCATTATTGAATACGATTAATTCTCATCGATTTCCCAGAATTTCTTCGAAAACAATATAGGAGATGAGTTTATGGAATGAATTGAATTCCATAGGTAAATTTATTATGTAAAATTGTATTTAATAAATAACAAATTTAGAGCTTTTTCATTTTAAATAATATCTATGAGGTGAATAACATTATGTAATCTATCATCATACAAATATGAGCCAATAGCTGATTAAGGCAAAGAGAAGAAAATCCTTTATGTAATCCTTTTAAATCCAGACGGAATTATTTAAGGAATGAGGATCGGATGAACGAGGAATGAAAAATGAGCAAAATTTAATAAAAAGGAAAGATTTTTAATATACGTGATATTCGAGTTATCAAATGAGGAGTGATAGAAAAATGTTTACTTGCCAGCCGCATAATACAAAACAGCCGGTTTTAGGAATAAAGCGGTTTTTCAATACGATGTTGTAAAATGAAATCGGCATGAAGTTTTTTTCTGAAGAAAAACTCCTAAAGAATTTTACTAGAAAAATCATATACGGTATAATTTTTAGATGTACTTCATGTACGATCAATAAATATTCATTTGAATCGCTATGAATGGGCGTGGCAATAACTCGTTTACCAAAAAAAAATTGCTTCATTAGATTTTCAGTCAATCAAAATAAAAAAGAGATCCAGTTAGAGAAAGCACAACAAAACAAACACAAAAAAAAACATTGCGAACTCTGTGAATCAGTTGCAGCTGAGGTTGCAAAAAGAAAGACTCAAGATAAAACCGTCAAGCTATTTTCATAAACAAAATTTGTGTACAAATATTTTTTTCTCTTTTTACAAAAGTGCAGGTACCCAGTAGTCTTGAAAATTTTACGGATACAGGATTAATGGGAAATTTTGGAGATATTGAAACGTTTGACTCGAAAACTGGTAGAAGAACGAAAGAAAAGTAGGGATTTGTTGTCGCAAAGTTATCTTGTGCTTCTCGTAACTCCTTTTCCTTCTATGAACTCGTTAATTGTCAATAAAACTTGTGACTCCAAAAAAAACCCGCTGACGACGTATTCAACGCCATTGTCATGGCAGATGGTTTTCTTAAGAAGAAGCCAATCAATATGAAAACACTGAAAGGCGTTTATCACCACGTGCTTTTCATTTTAGCTGAGCGAATCGAAATTAGGTAAATTTCTAGTGATTTCTGATGATTAAGCGCCACTCTTCAGTGTTCCACCTCCAATGATCAAAAGCGTTTCTTTCTTTCTTACGCTTTTCGTTTAACTTTCAAAGTTTTACTTCAATTGTTGTTAAGATATCATATCAAAGTTGTGTAAGTTTCTGATTGTCGAACAATCGAACAGCTGTCGACAACGTTCACGAAAAACTCACGTAGTAGAAAATTGATTGACTCAGATTTTTATTTGATGTGTTGTAAATCTCATAGTATAGACATTAATCGACAAGAAGCTTTAGAAAAACCGACACATATTCTTTCAAACATCAATTAGAATCCTATGCTGACCTTTTTTGTTCACTGTACTATGTATATTATTCTCCGATGTATACACTTCAGATGACTTTAAATTTCAGTATCGATCGATAGGTGGAGATTCGAATATTAGGTTACTTAGGTCTCACTAGGTTATTGAGGATTAAATATGGGTCCAGAAGATTTTTTGAAATGCTCCTTCGGACGAAAATAAAACCGAAACAATTAGATGTTTGCAGTTGATGTTCATTTCTTTGCTTACTTCAGATTGTTAATTCGCAATTAGCACAGTCCACTGCCGCAAGCTATAATTGAATAAGCTGAAGAAATAAATAGATTGAGAATTACCTTATTGTTTCCATCCTCGATGACACTAGAAGGTGGTGACAGTATGATTCCACTCTTCGAAAGCTCCATGTTGCTCAACAACTTCATTCCAACCCTTGGCGTCTTCAGCGATTAAAACGTGTGTCTGTAACTCTTCTTTTCAATGATTCATAATTTCAAGGAATTACGTTAACATAAGCGATACCGTAGAAATAATATGACGGAAAAAAAAACAAAATACGATTATTGATTGTTTTCATGTGACTAATGAGAGGAAGCAATAACAAGCAGTTTTTCTAAAATCACAAGAGTGAGAAGAAAAGTAGTAAGAAAATGAACAAATTGTTAGCGACGGATTTACATGTGGTTTGAGAACAACCGTAAACATCATGGATGATCAAAATCCAATGGATCCGTCATTACTTTATAGAGGTCATTTATATGAGTTTCTTTATTAAAAAGATGTAACCAGATTGTGATTTTACAGTCGCTTGCCACCAAACAGTACTTTATTTTCAGTGAAATCATCTTTCCTCTTTTTTAGCAAATATCCTCTACTTGTCCATGTTGTTGGATAGTTATTATAAGAAAACATACTAAACAAACGTTTTACCTCGATCACAAGGCTATCACCTCATCATATGATATGAGGAAAGAATACTACAAAGAATACCTCTCTACAAATATATTAACGATTCTGACAGAGCAATAAAATCGTATCACTACCAGTGACATAAACATAAGCAAATAACTTGTTAAAATCATACTTCTTTTTCTGAAAATTTTCATTTAAACTTGAAAGAGCATCTTCATTTCCTAGAAGACTAGTTTGTCGTTTGATAATCTTAGTCGTCGTACCAGAAGCTCGATTGATTCGGTAGTGAAAGCCAGATGTGCAGTACAGTGCAGTACGTGTTCCTGATACTTTTTGACTGCACACTTCACATGATGTCGAGGATTCCATATTTCTACGAAATTATATAAGAAGAAAATTGTAATGAAGAGACACAAGCAGTGTGTGATTATATTTCAATCAGGAAAATTTGTCCAAAAGAACACATTCCCGAAAGGTGAGCCTTTGCATTTAGTCATTGATTTTGCTTCAAATTACCCTCAACCCCAAGATTTCAGGATTTCATGGGATACCGCTATGTCATCCAGAAGTTCCTTTCATCGAACATCGCATCCAACCCTTCAATTTTTTTCGCTAAATCATTACAAGTCCATATATATGAAATATTTAAATATTTGTAATAATAAAAATAAACGTTGAGAAAATCACCGATGCAAATCACAGCCTTATTATTTACCTAATTATCACTTTATTGTTAAATTTTTGAACGGATCTTTGTAAAATATGAGTGAAAAAAAGCAGTGGATGAAAATTGTCATGATAAAAAAGTACACAACGAAAATAGCAAGTTCTTGATTGAAATAGCGAATATGTCAGCTGTTTCAGTGATTTGGAAACATTCAAAGGGACCTATAAACTCATAGAGAGAGCGTGACGAGTGTATTTGCATTTGTTCTCCGAGGATAATTTCGATAATGATTGCTTTACGTTGTTGTCGTTGTTTTTGTCATAGTCATGTCATACTTCAAGGCGATCATTTAAGCTGAGGATCGATCATTGGTAGGCTGAGGAACGTCACCTGTTAGTGCAAAACGTCACGTGTGTTATTCGAATATCAACTAATCTCTATTATATAAACAATATGAATAATTGATAAACTTATTGATATCAGCCGTGTGGATACATCGAATGATTGATGACGGTCCATGGAAATCAACTAATTATAATCAGTACAATCTGAATATGATGACACGATGTTTGTAAACAATTTAATAAGACGAGCAGAATAGTCGAGGGATATGTGGTTTCATAAGAGCTTAAAGTAATTTGAATTTTTGAAGCATCTCGATGTGATTTTTGTCATCAGAGAAAAACTTGAGCACATTTGCTTAATAAATGAAAATATCACTAATGATTAAACTTAATGCTGTTCTAAAAATTATGCGCTAGTTTTAGGTGATTAACGGTGCATCGTAGGAAAAAAAAAGTGGTTCAGCAAATATGATTTGTTTAAATAATATTCTAATATATAAAAGAAAAACACCTATGAAAACGTTAGGATTTAACCATAGATCAATTCAATTTTCAATATTAATCTTTTTTCTCGAAAATTATAACGGCCGACATCAAAGAAAAAACATCAATCACATCGACACTCAATTGCTTTGTAAAGCAAGCGATAAACACAATAATTATTCAAGAAATCGTACACTTATTAACCAAAAGAAACTTGAAATCAAACTCAAATAAATTTCCACATGTTCACTAGAGAAATAAGCTTTTGGAATTTTCCCCTTCATGCACATATTAGTTGATATGACATGCATTTGATAGTTATTGATTGATCTTTTGTTGAACTAAACAGCTCTACGCTAATTGAAATATACCTTAGAACTATCATTCCCTTATGTAAGAAATTCTTTTAATATACAACTCATTTTTATGCCTATAATGTTATTTCACCAAAAAAATTCGTTTCCTTAAAAAATTACGCCTCTCTAAATGACAGCAGCACTGAGAACTTGATAATAAATATTTAAATTTCTATTAAATTTGCTGGGTGATAATGGGAGACTATTGATATCCCAGGCTCTTATGTTCGCTAATCGTTGATTAGTAGAGCACCTAGTCTTCGTATGATATAGTGCAGTCGGTGGCGCAACAAAGCGAGAATCTGAAGGATGATTGTTCGAGTGCCGCTGAGGTTTTAGCTGTTGTCGTTAACTGGAAACTGTGATCTATCAGCGCAAAGAGTTTAGTTAAGCAACAAAGTTCTTCTCTACCATAGTACGCTCTAGTGAATTGTCAACTTTTTCTTTCATAACAGTTAATCTATCAACATTTCACTAGTTAGCGAAATATGTGAGGAAACCGCTATTATTTTTATACATAACCTCGCTAAGACATTGAATTACCTACAATGTGAACTATTGGTCTAATTATAGAATGCTACAGGAACGATGAGGTTTGACGGTGACAGATAGGTAATAAATCAATAGTCGGTCGCTTGATTTCGATAGCGATTGTTTCCATAGAAAAAAAAGAAATATCGGTTTTTTATCAGATCGATATCTATTCCTGTCGACTGATGTGATAACAACACCACATCATTCTTTAGGAAAGTCGCCTACCACCAACTTTACTACAGAAAAACAATTAAGGTGTTCCTATAGTAATTCGATCAGTATATTTTTTGCATATTTATTTCTAAATCTTATTTTTCACTCATTGTCATCAACTAATACAATTGTTTTAGGTTTATCACTTTTTTTTATTACTATATATGAAGAGTGAAGTGGTAGAGGTGCCGCTGTGACACGCAGACTCGAATCAGTCGTGGCTACCCTTGAGACCGCCATCTTTCCGAAGTCGGTAAATTGGTATCAGAGAAATCTGGCTAAGATGACTAGCACTGATTTCGTAAAGAGTGGTGAACTCGTCACTGTATAGACCAAGCTGCATACAACCGTCTCCACGATATTACGTTGAATATGAATGCGTAGGCCCATCCCACCACAAGGCATTGATCAACGCCAAGGTTCATCTTGTCCAATATTCATGTTATATATATTGGAATAAATAGCTGTCTGGCTTAAATATGTTCAATTTTATCAAAGTGGTAGTAGAAGGGTTTAAAGAAGTTAATATGTTTTTCTAAGTCCAGCTACCTCTCATCCCTGACATTTTTTAATCGATATAAAATCAAGTAAAAAAAAACAAACGCTCATAAATAGGTGATCAGGCCTTATTTACAAATTTTGCAATAAATATATGCTATTGTGATATCATGGTCACCTCAAGCAGTTAATACCATTTCAAATGGGAAATAGCACTTTAGCGAGTTCGAACGAAGAAGCTGACTAGCTAAGCATTTGAACGTCGAGTTGAGACGTTCGTTCATTTGTTGCAACTACAGAGATGGTCAGTAGAACGAGCTGTTAATAAATTCAACCTCTTTATGCTTGAAAGGAGTAATACCGCCGAACCGTTAGCCTCTTTTTAACACATATTGCACACTAATCTCGTAGTTCACGAAAAAAAAGTCAACAATATTCACGTCAACATTCTTTATAAATTATATGTGGTTGAAAATATTTGATTGATGCTTTTCAGTTAAAATTCATATTGCTCGAAATGATTTTAGCCTCTTAGAGCACCTCTGTTAACGTATCATTCGTTATATTGTGCCAGAAGCAATTCATTTCCTTCACCATCCTGAATTTTTTGTCGCTTAGGGATTGCTTTATATCAGGAAGATGCAGATGTTTCTTGTTATGTTTTCGTTAAGGTTTTTCTTTTACATGACTCCTCTTTGTTTTAACTCAGCTGGCTTTGAAATGTTCATGAAGTGATTTCAACAGAATTTAATTGACTCAAATTCAAAACACAGTATGAAACGAGGTTCGAGGTGTGCCACTTTCCCAGTTCATCAGAAATCAGATTATAAAAGAATCTGTTCAATTCAATCAAGAGGGTTTGTTATTTTAATTTATCCTTCCTTTCCTTGCATAATGTTTATGTAATAACAGCATAGGCCTGCGATGCTCCCATTCAGATGGAAATATTCAATCATAATATTTACAGTTCTGGATATGAAACAACTCACATCACCCTATTTTGAAGGATAACAAATCCTGAGTAGATGTCAGCTACTGTTTTTAAATATTTCATATGCAAGGGCTCGAGTCAGTGGTAGTCGGTTTGCTCCAAACTTGAGTAGTGGCACCTCAAACTTGGGTAATTAAACCTTTATTTAAACAATACACAACAATATTACATCTCGATTACAACAACGATAAGTAGAGAACATACATAATAGGATTCATAAGGATATAATTATTCCAACAGATAACATTTATTAATCAGATACAATAGGTGAGACTGATATATGAAGATCGAAAGTAATTCATTATGAGATAATCATGGAAATTGTACGATACTTGTGATAACATGAGACGGCGATGATCAGTCTAATACCAAAGGTGAAAAGATGTCATGTTAGGGGTAATGAGTGAAGACTAATGAGTGCTTACTGTACTTGCTTATATAGGGAGGAGACGGAGACTTTGGTATGAGGAAATAATGTCCTTTTTCTGTTCTTTAACTAAGTTCATTTCCAGAAACATATCGAACTTATGACCTTTCGTGATCATTTCTAGGAATATATCGAAATTATGACCTTTTATGGATCAGAGGACATTTGCACTTTCACTTGCCTCCACCATTTCTAACTTTCGATGCGATGACTCAGAGACCACAAATTATATAACATGTAATATGTCTTTGCTCTGCACGTAATTTGAATGATAGCACGTAATTTGAATGATAAAGTAGAGATTACTCGAGAAAGTATTCTCTACATTTCATATTTAAACACAATACCATTACGAATAATTGAGCATTATTCGTGGCAGGACCCTTCTTACAAGTATTGGATTGTGTTGATCAACGCTCCACTGATTAGCTGCGCTATAATTAGCTCCATGGAATAATGAATTTGATGAGGATGCCTTTTTGTTCAAGTTTGTATATTATTTAAATTATGGAAATAAAATATAAAGAGAAAAAACTTATGAAAGGCCCATATAAGCACTAATAACAATGATAATAATCAATAACAATAGAGATATGATAGAAAAAAATTGATTGCATTATGTACATTTTTCTTCCATTCCTATTACATTACGGAATTTTTCCAACGACACATCACATATCGATCCAGACTACCGTAAAAGATCCTAATAATAATTGTTGTGATGACAAAATAGATGGTGACAATCTGAAAATTGATATCTACAGATAGACTGCAACCATTCTAAAAAGTCAAAAGCTTTGCAATCAATATGTACAGATATATTAGTCATCTTGGGGTGAAACGTACTTGTAATGGCCTCACAAAAGTTATGTGATAAGTAATGATAGGAACGACAAACATCCAGAAGAAAAAGGAAAATCTCTTTATGATCGCATGTTTTCGAGATTCTTGTGTCTAAAAAGATCATAGCGATTCTGCAATTCTTACAATGCTTATGAAAATGTAAGCAAGTCTTTGTCATATTTTATTTCAGACATTTAATTGTATTGAGCTTTATATGTGATATAAGCTCTCAAGCTGATCACAACAGAACTGTACAACACTTTCCAAAATGAGCAGATACAGAATTCACCTGTTTTTTCTCCAATGTACTTACAGTATCTTGTTATCTCATTCAAATTCAATAATGCTAATGTACTTAGAAAGTACTCTATAGATGAAACCACTTTTAGCACTTAATTGTACACACTAAACGAAATCCAGTGGTACAATTACAGTTACAATTAGACTCTACAGAAAAGCTTGATCGATTATTTCTAGCTTCTTTTGATGTGAAAAAAGACAGCAGATTACTTAATGAAAAAGTTCAACGCCGTTATTCTCGTGGATACGTATCATAATGCTTACAGTAATAAGCAAGTATTAGTGGTACTGAGAAACTTTTAAATCGTTGCTTTTCGGTAAAATATGCTCAGTACAGAAAATCACTTACATTTTTCCATACTCTCTGCTCTTTATCAAGTTGAAAACGCCGTTGATACGGCTTTGGTTCTGAATAGAACTTTTCGAGGCTGCACTCTTTTTGTAACCACAGCCTAAATATTGATGAAGTTTTGACATATTGTAACTCCGAAAACTATTGAAGTTTTTTCTGGTGTAACTAGTTTTGTACTTAGTCTTTCGTTTTTCAAGTCGGTTGCATTCACTTGCGCTTTATTCTACTTTTTGCATCCATTCATCACGAACTTCCAGTACCACATAACTAACCTACTTCTGCTACTCTTTCGACAGAGAAAAAAGTCTGGCTTTCGTGCTTTCCTGTTGAATACCATTCTTTTGAATCTCCCACATGACTTGTCAAACTACGCTTCGGTTGCCTGTCAAGCCATTTAGCGAAGCTTTGAATGAGAGATGAATGTTAAGTTCTGAGTCTCATCGAGGAAACGAAATAGCAGAAAGAATGAATTGAATCAATTGAATTTCTTACAGCACTTCTTCAATTCAAATAAATCTGCATTGGTCTTTTTTCATTGGATAGATCCCATTTTTTCGTAAATTCTATCTAAGTCGACTTCTTAGTTCCTTGCTTTAACGTTACTCTAATGTAATGAAAATAAGACCATACAAACACAATAGAATTCACGAGATTGGGTATTTAAAGCGAGGTCAACAATTTTGTGCTATGTATTACAAGTAATCCACATGAATTCCATTACCTCGTTTTTGAAATCAACCACGCAACTTATCATTCTTTAACTATAATTTGGCAAATTTTGTTGAGTTTTATCACCTATTTATTCACTCACTCGGTAAGCCATCGTGCGCAATCCGTTTCAGTTCTCGGCAGATCGTTAACTGGAATTTTCTTCACATGAAAATGCACTTCTCGTGGACAATCACCCTTCACAATGAGATCCACCTATATGGAAGGACGCTAGAAAACACTGAGCGAACAGCTTCAGTAAAGATCCATTTTTCTAATTTCCTTCTGTTTTTTTTCAAATTCCGTTTTTTTTTTTGCTGCATCTTTAATATATTACATTTTAAAAATTTTTATAGAAAAGCAATATTGCTTTTGAAGTTAATACAGAAAGTAAATCAAAATGAAAACAAAATACCAAAGTGCCATTTCCGAAAGGATTAGTTTAATGTAAGAATTCTGCATAATCCGATGCGCTTACTCAAAGAAAAAAAAACTGTGAGGAAAATTTCCTCTTCTATTGTTTGTACTCACCTCAGACTGTACGATATTGTAAGGATAAGCAATCGTAATATCATAAACGTACTTGATGAAGTTTGCTAGAATAAAAAAGCTTTAACGAGTCAAAATAATATTATGTACTTCCATTATACGTTCAACTTCTGAAAAATCCACTAACCCTCCCGCATTTTAGTGAGCAGGAAAAAAAACCCGCTATTCGTGGATATAACAAGTGCTTCAATTCCTTGAGTCCATTCTTTTTCGCATACTCTAAGCTTTTCGTCGTCGTCCACGGTGATTTGTCAGTACCTTCAGGAAATAAAACCACCTGAAATAGAAGAACAAGCTCTGGTATTCATCCTCATTAGTAATCAAAAGGCACTGACATCCTCGTTTCACTCAAATTTCAGTGGATTTGTCGGTTTCTGTCTTCGTGTGAATTGTTTTCTAAAGAATTGTTCTATGTTGTGTATTTACAAGAATTAAAAGAAGAATATCAGGAAGTATTAGAGAAGACTTAATTTCCGACAACATCTAAGCAAATGCTTTCGTTTCATTTACCATC
>KN716519.1:56537-79300 GCA_000816705.1 Dictyocaulus viviparus
TAAAGAAAGAAAATATAAAAGACAAAGAATGAAACTTAGGTTGTCACTCCTTGAGGCAAAAAAAAAAAAATGAAAGTCGACGGTGCTGTACACGAATTATTGATCTGTTGGCGCTTCTTCCATAGTTCTTATATGCAAATAGCACAGTTCGTCAAAGTTTGTGAAACCAAAGCGGCTCAATCGTATGCTTAGGAAAAATAATAATTTTTGACCACACTGCAATTTATGACGTCATCTTGTTGTCACCTCGAGATTTCATTGTAAAACATTGTTCGCACTGTTCCAAATATCACAAGGATTTCGAAACGAATTCAAAGCCACATTACAGATTGCACGGATGTTGAACATCAATTTCGGTTGCTTGACCTTCACAATTGGTAAAAAAAAAAAGCTATCGTGCACTTTTGGACATCTTTTTACAGATGAAAGAGAAACGGATGAATTTAGTAGGATTTTTCTTCTTTCACAATAACCCTAAATTGTTAATCGATTTCAATTGATCGTCGGAAACTCGAATTCCCTAGAAAGCCCTCGGCGGATTATTGCAAGACAGAAATTGAACCGTCTACTTTTCATCTATAACTTTTCAACTATGAACGAACGTATCCTCCTCACATTAACTACTTCATTGAAACAAAATATCTTCATTGAATCTTCTGGCTATTGAAGAATAGAATATATTTCAAATTTTAACTATGAAAAGGATAAAGCATGATCACATTATTACAGATCAAGCGAAATTTTATTCTAATAGAAAAATCGAACTGGAAACCGGTGTCATTTTGATATCTGATCGACTGATTTTAGAAACCTTTGTACTATCTGTTTAATAAGATATTGATATCGATTATAATGCGGATTATACATAGCGTAATTGCTCCCGTCACTCACTAGGCAATAATGAGTTACGTAATCTTATAAGTAAAATCTGAATTGATGTTATTGTTTTGAGAAACTGAAGTCTAAAAGGTTAAACATCATATCTGAACACTTTCAAAAACCTTCAAGAAAACGCTTCGAGCACACAACGACAGTTGTTTAAATTAAAGTACGGTATTTCCGTGAGAATAAACGTCTATCTAAATTTCTTATTATCCAGAAAGATATCTTCATCTGGAATAATGGACATGATCAATGAAAATTAGTTCAGGAAACAACGTCAATGTCCTTAATTTTTTGATATTCATAGCAAACTTGAACTCTAGCGAATAACATCGAACTGTTATAAGTCATGTCTAATTTTAAAAAAATTATATTTAATTAATTAATTAGTTAATTAGACATAATTAAAGACGAGCTTAACAATTCAGTGGGTAGAGCTTCAATTCCAAGTACTAGGCAATTCAAGTCTTTTTTAGCTCTTTCATCGATGGATGGGTACTACGATCATCTGTAATTAAAAGCAGCTTGTCATAACAGAGACTAGTTAGTGACCTTAACAACGCCACAGTAATGTTGAATTACTGTCAACTTCAATTTCTTTATTGAATTGTAGCGTTCGATTACATACACATCAGTTGATGGATGAGTTTACGTATCACGTAAAAACAATGAATCGCGTTCAACTGACCCTTTGTAGAGAATACTCTCTCTAGTAATCTCTACCCTATCATTTAAATTATACAAAGAGTAGATTTAAATCATATAATTATATTGTCGGCTATTCTCTTAATAGTTATGTCCTAATTCATGAAAGGTCATAGTTGTTTTGACGTCCTGCTTATCCTGTGGTACTGACATACAAGGTTTACACGTCTCTAGTCTCCAACCCCTCCCTATATAAGCAGCTACAGTAAATATCTCATCGATACTCTTTACTCATTACTTCCAAACCGATATTCCATCACCTTTACTATTTAAGTTGTTGTCGTTATTTAATTATATCACAAGACAATCTCAATGACGCATGACGTATTCCTTTTATCTTCAAATATCATTCTCACCAGCTGTATCTGATAAATAATTGTCATCTGACTGAATAATCACATCCTTCTGAATCCTATTATGTATGTTCTTCATTTATCGTTATTGTATGTAATATTTTATGTTTGTTTAAATAAAGGTTTAATTACCCAAGTTTGAGGTGAAACCACTCAAGTTTGGGGCAAACCGATACAAAACCACTGAACCCGATCCCTCGCATACCCTTATGAAAATGTAGAAAGTTTTTAAAAATATAGTGACAGAAGTAATTACAAGTTACTATAACATAACTGAGTTAGGGTGCATGCTTTACGAACTGGTAAAATTGACCACAGTGAGAACTATGCTTGAATACAATATGCCAGAGTACGAATTTGCGCTAAGGCAGTACGAGCCTACCATCCCTATAGCGTCAATGAATTGGTGCCAGAGTGGTCTGAAAATAAGTAAGTAACACTGATCTGCCAACGAATTCGCCCTCTGAAGTCATTGTATAGATCATTACGATTTAAACACCACAATAACATCGGCATAAAGAATAGATGGCGTATCTCCATAAAGAGGTAAATTACTCCAGGGCTTATCCTTATCCTAACACTTCCATTTAAAAGTTAATGCCAACGAGACTCGTGGTAATACTTATTATTCTAAGCATGGTTCCCAGAAACTAAATAAGTTCGAGTTGAGGTTGTGTTTTATTGGAAATTTCTCCTCGAAATGTATTTTTCGTTTGATATCACTATCTAATGGATGGTGAAACGAACTTCTTCATAACTAAAGAACACGGAGCACCTAGCAGTAATCTCGAAAAAGTGCTATGTTTTTTTCCCTATTCTCATACTTCTATTGAGCATTTCGCTATATGGAATCTATTTTATCGACCTTCTGTAAATTGCGTCATAAATTACAAGTCCTGAAATGTTAAATAGCTTCCAACTTTTTTTTTCGTAATTACTTTACCATATTGTTATTCATTCGGCTGTCACACAATAAAACACCTTATCGATTACTATAGATCATTTGATTGCTTAATCAATGAATTTATATTCATCATAGCACATTCCTCATGAAGCTCTTGCTTTTACGAAACGAAAAAAAACAACACAGCTACTTAGGCAACAATATGAGTTCAAGAGCAATCAATAAAATCGTAAATCTTTAAAACAATCATATGAAATACTGAAGTATTAGAAGGTGGTTTAAAGGGTTTAAAGTTTAAAAGTGTATACCTAAACCTTACTCTCATGAAATTGTATGTGAAATAAATACTTTTTTTGCATAATGGATTTACAATCCTCCCAATCAGTGATAAGATCACAGCTTTAGTTAATGCTCCGCTTGTAATTTTATGGATGCGGTATGGACTAATTTTTGTCTTGTAATTTGCTACGTTGTAACTTCCTTTCGTTTTCTTGGCATAAATTCGCTCTGTGTCCTTCGTTCTCCAGATGGAAAAGAAAAAGTCACCTTCTTCATCTTTTCACAATTAAAGACCCGAAAAGCTTTTAACATTCATCAAAGCAAAGGTAACTATAGGATCAAAAAAACGAAACATAAGTCACTTATGAAATAAATATTGCATTATACCTCAAATGACATTCCAATTATCCTCGGAGGCTCTATTTTACTATTGAGCGCTTCATCATGTTTGACTGATTTTCTCCGCTCGTGTCCACTCAAACGGAGAAGCAAACGCATGGTTTTTCTTATAACTTTTTCGAGATAAACAAAAAAACCACTGAACTTAAAAACAAAAAAACCACTGACTTAAGTTACGCTGACGAAATGCTCTGTTGTTACGTAACGTCGTCTGTGTAATGCTTTTTTTGAATGACATCGTAGTGCCTAATACACCACTGACAGAAAAAGACAAAATGCAAAGGCACAACGATGTTGATTTCGAAATTCAATTGACAATTCTTCCGCAAGAAATAAAGATGTCAACATTTTGGATTAATGCCAAAACGTTCAAATTTAGCAAAACGGATGACCGCGCGGTATTCCGTGACTTGAATCTATTTAGGAAATCGATATTCTAATTTATAGACAGATATAAACATTCATTTCAACGTCACGTTCAGCGGTAAGATTCATTGCTCCAAAAAATTCCATCTAAACGGTGTGTATCTTTAAGTTGAGAAAACTGACTGACTGACATAAGCATTTAGTTTAAAATTTAATTCTTTAGAATTGGGGAAACATCCAAGAGAATGGAAAAAATTTGGATATATTTGAACTCCGAGGAGGTCAATATCGCCGATAGCTATTATTCGATATTATTTACAAACCTCGTGTTATTGCTGAAATATAAGAAACGAAGACATAATTAATCGTTCAACATGGTGTAACGGTCTATCATTCAATTTAATCTTTGATATGATATTATTCCAACGTCTCGACCAACTTCCTAAAGAATCTATTTTAAGCCGATTTATTGTTTCACAAGAAAATATTTCTTTCTTAATTTATGAGACGTTTGAATACTGGTGGTGAAATTGCTGTGTCTCAAACTGAGGAATTTTGTTTTCTACGTTGATGAAGAGTACTACTAGTGAAGTGCTCCATGCTCGACTGTACTGAAGTGCTCTCTGAGTTGATGAGATGTGAAAAATTATTGGTTCCTGTGTTTCTGTGAAACGTAACCTCGTGACGATGTAGTAATTACCTTGCAAAATCTAACCAAGGCAGGAACTCCTCGACTTTTGGTTGTGAACTTAGCATTCAACTAAATCACTATACAATGTAGAACAACTTACTACGATTATAACTAAACGAAACAGAAAAATTGGCATTTGGTTATTTATCTCTTCAAATCTGCCAATGTACAAACAAATCGAACCGATAGCGCATTACATTTCAGATAAAGCTACCGTCGAAATAATAAACTCATACTCTAATTGTTTACTCGAGGTAATTCCACTTTGTCCTCAATAGACAATGATTCTAATATCGGAAGTCAAAATCTGAAAACATAAACGTACATCACCAACAAACATGAAGTGCACCGTGTAAGCGACAATCAAAACGCGAGTGAATTTACGATTTCAGAAGTCTTCTCAACATTGGGCATAAGTCCACCAATGATATACGAAAAGAATAAAGCTGGAAAGATCAAGAAATTTATCCTGGCAACCCAAAAAACGGTGGAAATTTAAAATTATATTATGAATGAGGAACCAAAACTATAACGGGCTTTCGTGGACTTTACAGGACAAGTTCTCATGTCTTGTTAATAAGAACATCCACAATAGAGATGATCACGTATTCCAGTATAATCATGACAGTTAAATGTATATTTATCGGATATCAGGATGTGTCACTTACTAAAATACACGTTAACGCCGGCTAGAACATATGTTAGACTAGATGATCATTTCGTATTTGCTATCAGCTGTTAGTGGCACTGACCAATCCTTTACATTTAATCTGTCTGTCATCATACTTCCACAATTTGGACGGACTTTTAGGGAACTTAAGGACTTAGATAAATTCATATGGTAAAGAACTTTCTGAAAACTCAATCGCTTCCTAAAGTATTCTTTCATTTCTCTCTCATAGCAATTTATATAGAACGAATACCTAAACATTCGTGTTCGAGTTCCTCCTGATGTTCAATGCTGGTTACCTCTGCATGATTTGAGATACTCTTCATCAGCTTAAAAGGGTAAGAATGTTGTTCAGCGTCTACATAGCATCACAAATGTGTCGCTAATTTAAATGAGGTCTACTCGTGAAATATGACGCCAACTCATGTGGTGTACTGATGGAAACCAATGACTCATATATTCTTTGTTTATCGTAACTCCGAAAAGCAAGTATTACGAAATAGTGCATACCATACTACATACACCTGAAAAAATAAATATAGTTAATCATGCAATAATACTTATAACCTCGAGATGAGTAAGAAGTTGGGTTTAAACCACTCCGAACACATAGATGATCGGCAACCATAATAGGAAACGACACTGTGATAATGAGAACAATAGAAATGATCACTCATGAGCGTTCAAAAGCATTACATCTATCATTATCGATACTACAAGCTTAAAGTATGTGACGCTCCAACTAATATCGCTTCCAAAATACGACATGATGCTTATAATTTCTCTAATCGTAGCGAAATAAGTATCTTAGGATTATTAAGGATATATATATATATATATATATATATATATATAATCACTTTAATGGTAGACTGAACAGCTTAATAACAAAATAGGATGGAAGCGAGCAAATATCTATAAATAATTTACTATGATCTAAACCTTTTCGCTGAAACTGTCTCGAGCCGTCGCAACACTTCGGAAAGACGAAAAAGTATAGTTATCACACCATTGAAATAATTTTGAACTCCCTCATATCACAAAAAAAAAATCCAGAAATTACAAATGACATTTCGTTATAGAGAAATGTGCTTATCTTGCTTGCATTCTGTATAACAGAATACATTTAAACTCTACTATCAACCAACAAACTCGCGCCAGTTCAAATGTTGTACGCAGTCTTACGACTTGAAATGATGGTATTAATATGATTATATTATATTATTCAGCACTAAATATAAAATAGTGGGTGAACTGATCACAACAAAAGTATTGCAGTATTGTTTAAGTATTGCAACAGGTAGAGAGCTCAGTAAGACATAGTGATGTAGTGGTAATGAAGTATAATCGTATAATTGGAACTTCTATTCTCAGTTTCATAGATATTGCTGCTAAGCATTCTTCCACCCTGTATTTTTCACTACATTGAAACCTTAAATTCAGTTAAAATCACAATCCCTATGTTGCAAACAGTGATATTTCTTAGCGAATACATGCCCGCTGTCACTAAGGGCCTTATTGTTCGATGTTATCGTGCCGCTCTCCCCCCAATCTTCTCTTCTCCTTTTTTGGGCGCGAAATAGCTGCAAAACAGCTGTCCGTTCAAACGACACCCCTCTCTCTCTCTGTTTCCACGTAGTTTTTTTCTTCCTTTCAGTGTCAAAGAAACGAATGATGGCGAGGCAAATGTACGATCGGAACACCTGCCTCTATGGCCACAAAGCGAACAAGGAATTCGTTCATATTTAGAATTAAGGTGATGAACCAGTATAAGGCTATGCAACTGAATATCAGTCATTTGTACTAATTTGATCAGACTGTTACTTTTCCTTTACAGCTTTGTCAAGACGCTTTATAGAGACGAGGACAGGGATGATGAGGGTGGAGATAAAATAATCGGAAACACCTTGTGTGTGTATGTCATATAGTTACAGTGACTAGAATTTACAATATTGTAATGTGCATTCAAACTATTCAGCAACATTTGCCGGATGAATATAGACGTCTGAAGACAATTGTAGATTAGAAGATTATAGAATAACCTATGAGCTAAACTATAATAATCAAATTATCAAGAGCTGTAATAATTTTCCATGCAATTTCAAACACTAGTTTTCTAGTCTTTTTTCTTCTTTATCATTTTTCGTTTTATCGATCTTGAGATATATACGCATATTTGTGTATGGACGAAATCGACTCATAATCTGCGAGAAGTAATTAGGATCGCCGTATTGCTATTGAATGGAAGCAGTTTTTCATAGTAATAAAAATATTACCTAGACAAAGTCATGTTTGCCAAGACATTGACGATTGCGTATGAAGTTACGGCATAGCAGATTTCACTAGAATTTTTCATGACTGGTTGTTATGAACTTATTTACGTTTGTTTCACAATAATGTGACGTAATAGTGAAACATCTTCCAAAATACTGCATTTTTTTAGTCAAGCATTCCAGTAACACTAAACTGATTAGGTAAAGAATATAAGTAAACGCGTTAATTGTTTTACAACAATCAGTGCTTGCGAGGAGTACGAAATTGGTTTCGCTCATCAGTAATAGGCATGTTACAACTGCGTATCTGTTTGCGATTGTTTACAACATTACCATCAAACGAAAACTCTGGGAGAAATACAAGATCTTATACAATCGTTAGTTTTAACAGCTGTTTAAGTTTTATTGGAAACGAACAAAGAAGGATTTAGAGGGCAAATCGGTTGCGCGACACCACCACATTGTCAAGTGCTTCTGGCCAGCTGCCAATTATATATACTTATCATTTGGAAAATGTTCCAGAGTATTGCAGTATTGTATTGAACCCTACGTACTAATGGTCATCAAAATGAAAATCGCTGATTTTGGGACCAGAATACATACAAGGAGATCTAGAATTTGTCCCACCCTATCTTTAACGGATTACAGAAGCTGATTTTCTTTACTGATTTCGTTAGTCTTTCCAGAGAACACAAAACTGCAAACCCGTCATTTCCCTTCCGCGTTATAATATTTATTGCAAGGAAAACGTTTTTTCGTGCGATGGGAGTAGCAAGAACTTTGAAGGTCGAGTAAAACACGTGGTGCGCATATACGACACAGTGTTATGGATTACTCAGAGTCTTTGAAAAAAATTACTATAAATTTCGGAATAGTTAGAAAAAAATTGATCTAAGGATGTCATTCCGTAAGACGGATAGAAACGAACTACTTCAAACTGTGATGATGCTTGATGATATTTTAATGGCCGTAAGAAATACGAACACCGCCAAGTCCACATACGTACTGTACTGTACTTTTATGGCACCGACTCAGCTCATCAAGCAACTTACCATATTTCCAAGCAGTCAACAAACAGCAGCAGACAAAGGAACAAAAATTGAGATCAGAATTTTGTACTTTCACCACATGTCTTCTTATCCCATGACGTCCGTTGTATGTTGCCGTTTCCCTCGGCGGGTGGTAATTTACTGTGCAAAACTCGTCTACAAACGGATCACTCGCATCTATCGCTCCTCCTCCATCGTCATCGATCGAAGATTTGTCTCGTTAACATATCGTCATTGCCAGATGCACTCGTAACAACACAAATGTCAAACGCCGATGACTCAATCCGTGAAGAAAGGAAGGTGTTGGCAGTTTTCTATGTGCAAATTCATTTCATACTATTACTTAGGTTAATACGGCGATAAAACCTAACATAGAACGTGGAATAATCAAAAAAAAAAGAAGAAAGTCTCATAATTAGTTAGGAAATCTACCAAAGTATTGTTTCTGGATGAATGAAGGGAGATTCTAATTGTTACCTTCAGCATAAATCTGTATTGCAGTGTTCTATAGCGAAGCCATATTTTTCATCTTCATTTCATTTTACCATTTTCTTTCATTTTTTTTTCAAAGCTGATCTATGAACTTATTGTATTTATTACATAAAAAAACACTTAATACGATAAATTCTTCAGATAAGTTTTTCACTGAGGTTCGCATAACAAATCTAAAAGCTGAATAATGGTGAAGGCATTGCAGTTATTATTCGTTCGTAGAATAATGAATGAGAGCTCAGGAATACTGTAAATCTATGGACTTTAAATGAAGAATATAAAATGAAGAAAAGGCTAGCAACAACCAGTTATGATCACGATTATTACAACACATAAATCCACTTCGTAATTACTACGATGTTAAAAATAGTTCTTGTTTACACGTTTATTAGCTGGTGTTGTTAATGTTGGTATAAGACTTAACACGTAATCCTGGCTGAGAAATAGTAGTTTTTACTTCCAAAAGAAACAGTACAGTTCTAAGAACTTTCACTAGAGCTCATAAGATAGCGGCATGCATCTACAGGTTGTTTACTGTGGAGCTTCCAATTAGACATTCAACTTCGGGCAGTACACGAATTACTGGTTTCTCGCAACTAATCGTTCATTAAACTGTACATCTTTCTCCGTTAACGCGTAGTATCTGGTAAAACCAACATATATTCGAATTAGAAGCGTCAACATCTGCACTGATTGATACAGGAAGATGTAAGACTCGCCGAAAAAAAACCGCTTATCACTTCGCAAACAATTTGATCTATACCTACGACACAGTACTCAGCAATCCTAAAACCTCATCAGTGAACAATTATGCTTTGATGTCATTCCAATCGCTGCTGGCTATTGTCCAGCCGGTGTGGGTGGGGCGTGTTTATAGGCAAAAATAGGCGAAAAGCGATTGCTGTGTCTGCGTCCTAAGGTTACCACACTGTTTCGCGGCTATTCGAATTTGGCGCGCGCGCGAAAGGCGGTGCCGCAGCCGCACGCTGGCTGTTCGCTACTACAATGGCCATTCGAACCAGCGTCGTGGGCCGGGCTGGGTACGTATCTTAGTCTCGGTTCGCTATCGCGTGACTAGATCCCTACTCAGCCTGACCGTTGATTTTCATGGACGGATAGTCGGTCGCTTAAGGAACATCATTGACCCTTCACCTGGCTGCTGCCCGACCGGCAGTTGCCTCGTGATCCGTGATCTGCAGATCGAATCACAGCCAACTGCTGCTCGGGAAACTGCCGTCTATTCCATGTTTTGTGTCTACTGTCTTCACAGATACCCAGATTGGTCACCATGTTTACTGCTTGTTGGCCTTGATGTGCGTTGCGAGTCTACCATGTGTTTCAAAGCGAGAATTACGAGTTTTGGCACATGCTAGGCCGGCAGTGCCGCCGGGTCTTTACCTGTGAATTTGTCCGTGTAGTTATTCGGTGAGTTGTGTGAGTAGCTGTGGATGCAATTGTCTTATGTATGTAGAAATGCTCGATGAAGGTGTTCCCTGTGACTTTAATTTGTGAGCGCAAAGTGGATTAAGAATTGCGTACTTCTCACATCTGACATTTTTAAGACTTGAAAAATCAAGGAAGAACATAATTGGGAAGGTGCAGTCAGGCCCCGTGTAGCATGGTCATGTCCAGTAGTCACTGCATGGTGTAAAAACACTTTTTAACTCGAAAAAGTGTGCTGCGCTTAGTAAGGTGAGTAAACCAATAGTCCTACTACATTAACTGCCAAGTACGTATTAATACCATTGAGTGCAGATCTTTGCAAAGATGTTCATGATGTGACGCAAAAGCAATCTCACAGGATCTTTCGCCACCTCCATTCTGCGTGTCTTCTATTCTAGCGATGTCAAGTTTGAACTGTATGGCGGGAAGTGAGAACCACTAAATAATCGATAGGAGAGGTTCTGGCGGGAACTATTTTACTTGGGGGTTGGCCGATTGTAGCGACCATATTGATCGGTGTCTAAGTGCAACGAGATGTCGAGAAGAAAAAGGCTATTTGAATGGCAAAACTGTTTGACCGATGTACTTCGCCTCGTAGTTCATCTGAATCTCTGAGTAGCAATGGATCAAGATCAAAACGGTGCAACTATCCTCACTAATAAGATCATATAAGGATTATCCATGTAGATGGTTTTGTTGGCTGTCATTTTACATCGTTATACACATTTCTTTTGCAGTAACTAATAATTTATATCGTATTAGTGAAGTCTGTGTATAATTCTATGGACTGGACAACCAACACTACATCCAGTTCAATAGTTAGAAAAAACAAAGCGACTACTCGTAATATACAAGAAACATAATAGAGAAAACCCTTGTGGGGTGAACGTGTTCAATTACCGAGAACTAAACGGCGATTCCAAAATGCGTCATGACTTGGCAGTTGGAGCTCATATTTTTCCCAATTTGCTAGTTTTCAATTTGTATATTGTTGATCTGAGTTTGCAGTATTTATAAGTACTAAAAATTATCTGTTAAATAAAGCAAATTGTATCCTTTAGTGTGGTAGAATAAAACGAATGCTAAAGGGAATCAGATAGCTTTCACCGATGTGTTATGCCTTCACACAAAGCTTTATTAAAGAGAGACCTTGGAATAGTTAACGTAAGATTCATCCAGTTTACCATGTATCAACTACTTGAAAAGATCTGTTTTGTTTAAGAACAAGCTGCTAATGCATTAATTGCCTCTTCACATAAATTATTTTAAAAATTACTGTTTTAATGATATGACGGGGCACCTTCAGAACAAACAAAGCAATCCTAAGTAAAATTTACTTCCAACATAATCCCGTACAGAAAAGTAATTGAAACCGAGACAAATTAGACATGATCGAAATATTAATGTTATCACAATGACGAATACGCTGCTGTGCATCATTAACGATCGTCCGAACTACTACCGCCTTCCCCGAATCTAAACCAGAAATAGGTCATACGCAGGATTTTGAACCTTTATAAACATATTCTTAAAAAAGAAAGCTTAATATAATGAAAAAAAATACACAAAGACCACTGCCTTTGTCTAACCTTCTCAGTCTTCGTTGCCTGATTTCTTCATCAACTGGTGATCGTGTTTCTTCCGAAGTCGACGGCGAATCACCGAATTCCACAGTTGAGGAAGTATTCGCTTTGACTGTGTCTTGATTTAACATTCCTGATGATGGTGATGCTGACATTGACGCACCGAATAGAGACTTCCCAGATTTTGAAGTGTTTGAAGACTAAAACCAATAATACCAACCGCGAATTGTGGCAATAAAATATACCTTTGACTTTAAAAATGAAAAACCAAATTACTACAGTTAAGACTTTACTACTCCGTTCTCATGAGATTCAGTTATACAGATCTGATTATTTCACATACTAGATTTGCGACAAACTCATTTTAGGAACAATTTCTTAGTTTTACAGCAATTTTGTACTGGTTCATCATATACCGTTATTAAGTTAGGAAATCGTATCACTACAATAAATAAAATATAGAACCTACTCATTTGTTGACATTATCTTTCTTATGAATGATTGATTGCTGATAATTTATACAAAGCAAGTTATCGATACTGCAGAAGTGTAAAGAAGATGAAAATCTGTCACCAACATTTGCTTCGTTTTCGCTTTTCCGTACTATTAATTCTTTAAGAAATCCACTTGGTAGTGTTTCTGTGGGACTCGGTAATGAATCGCCCTGTGTAGCGTTCAAATTACTGTCCGCGGCAGTATGGACAGATGGACACTGTCCATCCGGTGTTTGCCAACTACTACCAAGTCCTGATGACGTTAGCAAAGGCACTGTCATAGGTGCAGCGCTGAAATAGAGTTGGAAATCACCTGAAAAAAAGCAAACAATGTTCATATTATTGAATTGCAAGCATATGTACCTACACCACAAGTACATACATATTAAGTTTCATAGCTGTTAACAAAGCAGCCTTCTCAGGTGTCCTTACGTTGCCTTTCAAGTGATGCTTGGTAAGAAAAATACGGTTCAATAGAGATAAGGAACAACATATTTGCACTAGTTTTTGTAACGTTTTAAAATCGCACCCGAAAATCGTTGTGTACTGCTGCATCTGCACAACTGCTGCATCAAGTAAAGTGGAAATATCTCCTAGCAACTTTATTCGACGTTCCAGAGCGACTCGACTTTCACCTAAAACATTAAAACTGTTAAAAAAACTCAATTCTGTGATGCTTTGAAGGACTATGGCAACATAAGATTCACCTTCCATCACACGAAGCTCTTCTTCTGATAAACGTTCAAGAGTAAGTGGCGGACGAGGCATTTCCATAGGAAAGGGGGGCATTGGAGGCATAAATGGCATAGGCGGAAGACAAGGCTTAAAATGAACACATATTCAATTTGAAATACTAGTAATAATAAGATTACTACTAACAAAAAAATCGTAAATATAACATGAACTTGGAAAAAATAATGGAAGATGAGTGAGGACATAGATAAATCACTTACTGGATATGGAAAAACTCTTGCATTAGCAGTTCCCCCCTCATCAACTCGTGTAGAAGAAGATGCCTAAACAAACGTTCACCAAACGTGAAATAACGACATCTTGAGAAATGAAGTAAAAACACTACGTTTTCTTGGACAGGTGGTCTCAGCTGAGGTAAGGCAAATTGAGGGGGCATAAATGGAAAAAGATTTTGAGGAATACGAGCATTAACCACATCATTCGCTGCAGGGTTGTTCGGTTGAGCTGCTGCAGGAGCAGCACCACCAACTTGTCCTTGCTGACCTGCTGATGCTAAAAACGATCTGCTGCATTCAAATTAACACAAAATTTGAAGAAATAAACAGCAGTTTAAAATGCAGGAAAAATACTTGCCTAAAATGTCTGTCCTACAAGTAGGACACGTTTGCTGTCGCTGGAACCAGCTCCGTAAGCAATGTGTGTGGAAGACATGCCCACAAGGCAGTCGTTTTGGTGTTGAGTCCGGCGTCATTTCATCACGACAGATGATGCATGTTGCGTCCATTGAAGAAAGATCTTCGGTTGATACAACCGGGAACAAACTAAACGTCATAGTAAAAAGTACATAAAAGAACAAGACAAAGGAGAAAACTACAATATAATCCTATAACTGACCATAAACACATAACACACATGTAACAGACATATTCTTTTGAAACTTTAAGGACTTTTTCACAGATTATACATTCTATTATACCAAATTTCCAGGTCAAACTAATAGAATCTTCAACTGTGATGACCATTCACTCACTTATTCATAGCATTAATAGCTCTGCGACTTAAAATCACATCATTGATCGCTTTATGCAAAGCTCTCAATGAAAGATAAAACGGCCGAACAGAAAAGAGCGGGAATGAATGTATTCGAAGCATTACTGTAGCAAATAAACCGTAGAGAGCACATCTGACAAGATCTGAAAGATAAATTTTTCAAAAATGATATTACCATACTAAAAAAATATCTTATTTACGTATGGATATACAGCCACATATAAGTACTATATATATATATATATATATATTTACTGATAAAGAGTTCAGCATAAAGAAGATACACAGCCTTATTTTCCCATGCTTGCGCCGTCCTTAGATCATGCATGTGAAGAACATACTTGATTGTTACGTGAATTACTAAAGCCATTAGAATTGCATATCTGGAACAATAATCGCAGAAGCATTGTAAACTCACGAAGCAGTGAGCAACTCTCACTATATTATAATTAACTCAATAGAAAACAATACATTCTTTTGTATCAAAAAATTAATGTGTACTCGCTCAAACGAAACCTGCAACAAGGACAAATCAAAGCACTTACTCGAATCCAAAAACTATTTGTGCACTGGCACCTTTTAATAATGTAGTAAAATACGCGTGAGAAACAAGGTATGAGTCTGTAGCACCAAGAAATGCTACTATACCTATAAGTAGCCAAAATGGTCCGTAAGCAAAATGACTAGCTATGAAGACAATAGAAACTAATGAGTTAATGCAGAAAAGTAATGTAAAACAGACTAACACATCATTCGCACATGAAACTTCAGTGTAATAACTGGACTTCTTTCCATCATATCAACACGATCATCTGCTAGCCAGTGAAAACTTTTCACAAATAAAAGAGCGACAAATTGCATAACAAATAACGGAGAAAAATCATCTCGGAAAACTGTAAATGCTAGGCAAGTTTCAATCACAGCATGCCACGTTCGCTCTGACAAATGCTGAAATAATATTACAATTATAGCAATCAATAATTACCATCAATAATATATATAGTAAAAAGAAATTAGAAAACAATTACATTGAAATACAAAAGAATAATTTTACAACAAACATAGAAGCTCCAGACCCAACGAGACGTGACACAAAAAGAACTGATAGTAGAAAACAACAACGTTGAATTTTGTGTCATTTGACAACTTTATCACTATTGCAGAGAAGTGCAAAAAGATTTCTCATAAATGAAATTTTATGGTGTTTTGGTCAAAAAAGCTGCACAAATAGCATTTAACATAAGACTTCAAGCATGAGTTCAATAGTTTTACTGCTCTTTAGCATTTAACGCAATTTTTTTACTATTCATTTTCTAGTTTTATTAATTTTTCAGGTTCAAAATGAAACGGTTTCATCCCGAAATTATCACTATCTCATTTTTCTCAACTTCGTGTTCATTTTTTGACATGTTAAATACTTAATATAATTGTTTTGCTCCCGTGAATGCATACGTTATAACATATTTTTTTAGCAACCATTACATTCGTGTTTACATTTCTTCTAAAAAGTTATATGCAATTAAATGAAGCCATCAGAACAACTGGATACCACCTGTAAGATTATTATCTCTAAATTCCTACAATTAAGCTGGAATAAGTTACTCAAAACAATATAAGAAGAAAAGGTTAACATACATTGGTTTTTCCAACTTGAACATTTTTGTGATGCGAACCTACCTCTGCTTCCGAAGCTCGTAATTCCCCAAAGAAAATTTTTCTGACTATTTGAAATAGTACATACACCAAAATCAGAGCTTGGGCATAGATTACCTAAAGTAATAAGGACTATAAAGTAGCATTAACAGAAACCATGAAAAAAAATCAGCCTCTCGGTCAATTAATGACAGTAGAGAAAGTTGGTGGTTTCTGCTTACGTTGAAAAGTTAAGTGATAAGTGCTAATGCTGAAAAGTTAAGTTTAGTGTTAAGATAAAAAGTTAAGTGGGCGTTATTATCACCTTCATAGGGCCAACTAGGACATGACTTACGTCACTCCCTTTACACTTTAGAGGTATACAACTCAGTTCTGCGCTTCATAATTCAGTCGCACAATCTCTTTTCATCTAGCGAACCGACCTTATTATTACGTCATATTATGGGTGTTTTTTTTACTTTTCCAAAATGCAAACAATATATCTAATCACGTCCGTTAATTGACAAAACAGTTTAATTCACCATGACAGCAATGTATTTAGAGCCCTGCTATGCTACTACTAACAATAGTTGCTAATTCTTTAGTGGGATGTACTAAAAACCATCGTATACCCGCTAGTCATCACTCACACCGTTACAAATACAAACTCATACACATTATGTCAGTGTTTTATGTTTTGCTCAAATTGAATAATTGGACTAATTAGGAAATACGGAAACTTGGCTGAATAATAAGAATATAAAAATCCTAGTGAACTAAGAAAATTTAAGCACATTTTATTTCACCCACTATTAAAAAAAGACTTGAATAAAGCTTATACAAAATGATGAAAACGCATTACATACATATGGTACACCTTATATACTCATTCAAATTCAAATTGATTATGGATCGCGGTGATCAAAGAGATGTATGGTCACCACAATGAGCGGAGGTGACTTCATCAAAATAGTGCTCTCTACTCCCATAGAGGAAGCCAGCGCAACCGTAATGAACCAGTACCGAAATATAGTAAGGTAGATAAAGGTAATGCAATTTTTTGTATTCGCTAGGCAGATTATACGCTTTTTTTATTTTTGAAATTTAGAAAACACCAGTGAATCTTGTTTTAGAACCCAGTAACGGCTAATCTAAAACGAATACACTTGACCGTAGTCCTCCTTAACCTTCCTGCAAGAGCAGGAAATTAGGTACATCCTAATTATTTCAAAACTATTTCAACTTCAAATTCGTTGTCAGCTAACTGCTACATTGCATATAACTCATTATCTTCTTGAGAAACTTTATAAACATGCTCCTCACATATAGTTAAATACCTATGAATAGCAAAACAATTTTTATAGTTGTGAAGTAGAAATTATATTCCTTCGACACAAATCAATAGACCACGGCATACTACTTAGTTTAAAAACAGTCACTTCAAGACTATGAAGGAGTACATAATTTTAAAACTTCAAAAATAAATGAGTGATAATGGCGAATTCTCCGTCCTCAAAAAAATCTCATAATTTCGATAGCATGATACCATACATGAACACAATGCGAAGTACGCATCATCACTAACTTCCACACATATAATTAGATTCGGAACAGTTTGTGGGCTACGAAAAGCTTGGAAATGCAGGATTTCAAAAGTGGAAGTTACCATGAGATTGAATTGACGTCCCCAATGTGTTTTTCGATATATATGCATTTTAATAACCATGACTATTTCTACATTCAAGTAAATACCAATAAGCCTGATTTGCAAACATGTGATGAGATCAACATGTACAAAAATACCTTACGACATATAACTTTTACCTTATAGCTTGCACAGAAGCACGGAATATAACTTACCATCATACTGGCATTGCTTTTGGTTATGTAAACGATCGACGGATAGAACTGTTTATTTATGAGAAAAGCATTTGCTATAGTTGCAGCCGTGGCGACAAATGAGGCAAAAGCAAGGAGACTTGGTGAAACGTGCATTGTGGAAGCGGCAGAACAGCAGCATCAAATTAATTGCTGCTTCCTGAAATGAAAGTATTGCAAACGCGTTCCAAAAAATTGGTGATAAGTGGAACAATGAGAAAATGAAACAATTAAATGGAATTCTCATTGAACTAAATCCGACGGACAATGTACAGGACAATACAATACTTCAATACTTAATTAGTAAAACAAACCACAAGTGATTTCTTTTTTTAATGCTCTATCATTTTTGACTACCTCCAATAAATAGGTTAAACTGCTTTTAACTACACTAATAATATCATCTACACGTTTAGAACATGAATCGATCGTAAAATGAAATATTTCGTCGGATGAATCAACAAAATATGAATAAAAGTACTACAAATGCGTTACGAATTATTTTTATAATAACAAAAACACCATGTATAAACGAAATATGAAATCATCAGCCGAACTTCGAAGAGTAGAAATGGAATTCCATTCAGAAATTTTAGGTAAAAGAACATATTTAGCTTCTTTTAAGGAATAGATGCATTGGATATCATAAAAAAAGCGACATTTATCAGAAAAGGATACAATACAATACATACTAGAAGATTTACAAAATATAAAATATCTGCCAAATATCCAATATAGTAATACAGTTGTATGTCACAGCATGGGCTTATTTGCTTCCAAACATTTATTAAAATGATTTTGTATTTCTGCCTCATATAAAACTTCGATTGATAGAATTTCATTCCAAGATAATATGCAATACAGCTCTTATCACGTCAAAAACAAAACAAATATTATGAAGAATACCATAAGTACACCGAAAACCTTAATCATCAACCAACGATTTTTACTAATGTTGTGGAAATACTTGACTAGCTCCGTATGTGCTGCATCGATATTTATCGCCACATCCTCAACATTGGAATCGATCCTGAAAATATTTGCCGTGAAAAACATTGTATTCCAATAACACAAGTATGAGTTTTTCGGTGGTTTGAAAAATTTATAATTTTAATCGTTAAAGATCTATCCATACACATGCATTGGTAGGAAAAGTAATTAGAATAACGGTACATCAAAATCTTGATTGTGACTTTGTTTAGCAATACTCGAGGTTGGTAAACAGTGTTTTATTGAAAAGACAATACAACACAGAGACGGGCTAACGTTTCGGCAGAATCGCCTTCATCAAAACCTCAAAAGTCTATGTCAACTGTGCGGTTTTTTCAATCAAACACTATCGTTAATCCTGCAAAAGAAAACTCTAATCTAAAGTTTTAACACCCAGTCAAACCCACATCATCCCAAATACTCACCTTTAAAAATGGCTTTCTTCTGTTGTTTGTGGAGGCAACCGTTTATAGAGATAGCATAAAGACTAATGTCTGGTATTAAGTCAGATCATCAGCCTTATAGATGGGGCCAGGTCATGCACATCCACGAGGCATTCGTCTTTTCTATTTGGAGCTCTGGTATTTATCCATTCTCCCAAAAACTTTCGCACGAATATTCTTATTTCTTGCGCAAGAATTTCGGCTTTAAATTCAAAATGACCCCGTTATGCTTCTCAACCCTGTGTGCACCTAGTGGAGTGTTTATCCTGGGCTTTTTTTTCCATCTAGGTGCTCTTTTATTCGAATACATAGGGGACAACCCGTTTCACCGATATATTAAGCTTAACTTAAACTCAACCCAAACTTTAGATTAGGGTTTTCTTTTGCAGGATTAACGATAGTGTTTGATTGAAAAAACCGCACAATTGACACAGACTTTTTAGACTCTGATGAAGGCGATTCTGCCGAAACGTTAGCCTGTTTCTGTGTTGTATTATCATTTTAATAAAACACTATTTACCAACCTCGATTATTGCTAAACAAGGTTACAGTTAATGTACATTGAAAGTTCCCCGATTTTCAGGTCGAAAAAACATCATACATAAAAATCTCCAGATTTTGTATAATTCAAATAATGAATATGAAGCAAAAAATAGCAACCCAATTTAAGCTGCATTACAAGCATATGTTGCAGTAAGCAAAACCCACAACGTAAGTAAATACTTTAACTACCCCTATTTTTACAATTCTGAGCGAATGCTCAAAATAAACCGCACCTCAAGAAAAATCTATTTTCCAAAGGAAAACAATTCTGAGATGTCAGTTACCTATGAATCAGTGTTGAACTTGAAAAAAAATATGAAGAACTCATTTCTCGTTGTAGAACTATGATTGTTTAAATGTCTGAATTAACAATACTTTAAATTACACATTTGTATAGCAATTCAAACAAAACACATATTACAAACGGCAGATCACAATGGAAGATTTTGGAAATATTAATAGCAAAAATGGCATGATTTATAAAAATAAAAAAAAGTCTTTATAGCGCGCCAGATTATTTGATTTCTTGGACTGGCATATAAATATTCATTAACTGTAATTTTACTATTGAAAATATAGAAGCACCAATAAAAAAAATTGCAAAAATTATTTTGCACATATATACCCTGTGAATGGAAAGAATACGACGAGAATGAGACGGGTATAAAATTGAAGAAGCTCCACGCGACACATTAAAACAATAGGAAGAGATAATCGTCATAATTTTACATTTTGGAGTAGACTTGAAAAACTCGAAGTGATTTACCTTGTAATCATTTCACCTTGTTCGCTAACCAGATTTGCCAACTGGGCAAATATCTGTCCTAATTCGGATATGGAACTTTCAATAGTTTCCATCGCATTTGATCTGGCCTGTGCATACAAGTTTGATTCATCAGAAAGAGTAACCTGCAAGTATAAAGATTGTTTCCATGTTTGATATATGAACAAAAAAAAACGAAGAAATTATGAATGTACTAACCAAGCGTCATACCTGTTGTTGCATTCGCATTTGCTCCATAGCACCCATATCCAGTGTAACACTACTCGCACGATGAGTTCCATGCTGATTGTCGTCATCGAGTAGGCGAGAGCGTACTACAATAATACAAATATTCCAAATTAACAAAAACATTTTAAGTACAATCGATTTCGTTTGGAAAAAGCAAGATTCCCCATTAATACGTAAATGTCACTTAAATAAATTTGAATATAGGAAACACAACATAAAACTTGCGATTTGATCCACTGGAGGAAGACGGCAGCGACATAGGGACAAGTTCATCACGAGAAAATTTTTCTCGTCTCATTTTTTGATGTTTCAAGTTCTGAAAAATTTTTGTTGCCTCAAAAACTATTTTCACGAGTGAAAATATCATATGTCAAATAGTGCTACCTCGGTACTCATTTCCAGCACGCTCTGGAAATCTTTACTAACGCTAGCCAATTTAGATTGAAGACCAACGACAACAAGCTGTCTGGAAATCAAAACCGTTTCCAGTGAAAAGATCTCAAAAAAAAATCTTCTGATCTAACTAACGAGTGGCCTGTCCCTTGATTTCTCGATCCACCACCTCGTTTTTTTGAGAACTCTTGAAGCGCAGCAATCTGCTTGTTCAGTCCCGTAATATCCTCAAATTAAATCCACATTGGTTTAATATCCAAAACGTAATTTTTCAAGAAAAAAAGGGAATTTTAGTCTCATTATTTCAAAAAACCTAAGAGCTTATGTCGGATATTATAAAAAGTCAGAATTCGTGACACTCCGACTTCGCTGAAGTTTCACTGAATGTGAAATAAAACAAAACATCGCAAAATTAACAAGGAATCACATTCAGTATCCTGCTATTTAATAGAAATATTCATCCGTAATATATTGAATTTCGTCATATATATTTATTTACTATGTACTTGAATAATAAAAAGTGAAAGAACTATTGCAGATACACCGCAGATATTTGTGTATTACTTATAAAATCTAATTTTTTACAAGATAGTAAATTCCATACATGTGGAAGAAAAACTTATTGACCATTTCCAAGAAATTTTGCGAGTAAAGAGAACCATCCATCAATCCCCAAAAATTCTAGTTAAAAAATTTTTAAGCAAATAGGCCGGAAAAATTAACAATAAAACATTTAGGATACAACATTCCGCTCATACACTAAAAATTAGTAAGAGAGAATATGAAAAATTCAAACATTTCAAAAAAGGTCTTAAACGCCCCTGGATATATACTATTAATGAGACATCATTAGAATGAAGCGAGACAGATATATATATGACCGTTAGTTTTCTGCGCATTGTAAACCTTCACAACTACAAAAAGAATGAAACTATTGAAGTATACAGATATTAAGCAGTACAGATTTCCAACCACAACAACAAAAAAAGTAAAAGAACCATTGTAGATGGAGCGCAGTAAATGGCCAAAATACCTTGATTCTTATATGACATGAAGCCATGTCATAAAATATATATCATTCATGTGTAGGAATCATCTCAATAAATGTAAGACATATCTTTATCATAATAATCATAATCTGTAATCATGAACAGAGGAATACGTGTCAAAAGCGAAACATAGATGGGCTGGTCATATAATGAAAAGAGAAGACGACAGATGGAAGAAAAGAATTGTAGGATGGTACGCAAGAGAATACAAACTTCCTCCTGGGTGACCACCTGCAAGATAGGTGGACGTGTTCGAGGCAAACGTTGGAAAGCTGTACTCACAGCTTAAATCGATTACAGGATTACCGAATGGGCCATGCCAGTGTCGCCATGTACACGGAAAACCACTACCATGGATGACAATCGTGCGAGAACAAAACGGATGAGATTTGCTGGGCCCGCACTACGCATAAAGACGGGCCATACAAGTGACAAGTAAGTAACCAAATAACTGAACTAATGTCTCAGGCGGCAATGTCTTTTTAAGAACAGTAGTA
>KN716519.1:89694-120576 GCA_000816705.1 Dictyocaulus viviparus
TCAGTTGTTTGCAAATAATGTACGCGATGCGACGTGTAAATCTATTATGATAACGACCTGCCATGATATGACATGTAATATCGGTTGAGAGAAATGGGAGAGGGAGGGGGCAACTACCTTTATAGAGATTATAGAGATTAGCTTGCCTGTTCCCCACCTGGCAATTTCGAGGGTGCCCTTTTTATGGTGACTCTTGTTGTTAGAGATGTTAGTCGCGTAATACAGAAGATAAGTTTAAATAAAGCGATGTATATTCGCATAATTGAGTGAAATGATAGTAGATGTTCTCCACAGTGGAGGAAGTTTGCTACACTTTCACGAAGTGCTGAGTTGGGTCTTCTTGACATTGTAATGGCATCGTCGCTTACTGTGTGTTTCACTAAAAATCTGGTTGTTGATGTATTGGTTAATGGTCGCTCTGGTTTGCATTATTTTCTCAATCATCATCTTATAATCTTATTTTCCTCTTTATTTATGAATTTTCCATGTATTATCTAATACTCAAGAATAGACCTCTTTTCTTTCGTATTCTTGTCTGTCGATGCGGTCTTATTCTCTTCTTCAACTTTGCTTTCTTTAGCACTTTCTGTTGCTCGTTGTTACATTTCAATTTCAACCTTATTCCGATAGTCTTATGCAGGTTTCATTGGACATTTCTGCAGTGCTCCCTTCTACGAAATTTCACGGAAGCATATTTTTCTGCTATTTCTCTTTCTAATCAATACACTATGAGTTCATAAAGTTAGAATTCGGAGTATTTAATGAAAATGGACAACGTTCTAATGTACTCTTGCTCACAATGCGCGCTTTCATGGAAACTCATTGTTCATGAGGAAAGAACATCGTCGATGTAAATGGGAGGCGCCGAACAAAGCTGCCTAGACGGAGATCGATCACGTTGCTTTTAACTGAAGATGGTGTCTTTTTGATAGCTCGTTGGTAACAGTTCCCTATAATTTATCAGATCATCGTGTTATCTGTGCAAAGTCATCCCAACAGAGCTAGAGAAGAAAATCTGTCATCCCAAGAAAAGAAAAGAAATTAAGTCGTCTACGATGAAAACGTTTTTGACTATACCTGGCATACATGACTGGCAGATGAGAGAAGCACCGATCAGAAACTATGAATTACTTGTAAAAGGACTAGAAGAATGTGCCGAAAATGCTTCAGTTTCTTCATTAGGAAAATCGAAGCGCATTCCTATAAAACCCAAGAAATGTTGGGTCTCAGAAGATTGCTGTTAGATCGAATTGTAGCTTCTCGACACGGCGAGTGATAAACACTAATTGTAGCAAATCGTTACAGCAAGATTTGAAACAGGACGAACATGAAAGATTATTTAAACCAGCTCAAAAACGACTTTACAGTTTTGCTCAACGAAGACAGGTTATCATTTACCTACTGCTTTGATATTGAATTGACAACAAAAAGCTTTACTCCAACGATTTTTGGTTTACAATTTCACTGGCAGACTTTGAAGAAAACCATTTTGAATTTTCCCTCTTGAAGCTTCGGGCTGCGATAGAAGCATGAAAAGCGGCATAAGCTCCTGTACCTTACAAAACAAATGCTCACAAATTTCTACCTAGTAGTCACTATCTACTTGCACTTACTCATATATATATATACTTTTTATATGACAAAACAACTACAGAATAAAAGGTTTCAAAGGACGGCTGGCAATATAATAAAAGAGGACGACAGATGAACAAAATGAAGTGTGTGATAATGCCCAAGATAATGTGAGCGTCCTTGTGCCGCCATGTGCAACATTGGCGAACGTGTTTGATGTAAAGTTTGAGAAACTGTATCCACAGCTATGCACGATTTCAGAATCGCGAATTAGGCCATGCCACTGTTAACGTGTACAAGGAAGATCACCATATTGGACGACAGTAGTGCGAGAAAAAATCAAATATGAGGTAAAAAAGAGGGATAAAAAAAGATCAGAGCTAAGTTTTGTGATATACAAGCGAGTAGGAACTTCTGAAAGTTATTAAGAAATATTTTAATGTTTGGGGACGTGTAGTGCAGTGGTTGAGGTGCCACATTGATATAAAAGCGCGAATAAATACACGCAGATTCGCATTTGCTTTCAGCCCAATCAACCCGTCATCCCTCTAGGAATGGTAAGTTTATCTGGCTCACCTGGACTCTTCTTGATAATTGACAGAGTCGAGGGGCTACCATTTGAACATCCATTTCTTCTTATCACTCGCATTTATAGTCCACTGAATTCTTCTAGCTTTGGAAATCTGTTGAGCTTTGGAAATCATAATTCCTTTTCATAACCTTCGTCTTGAAGTCTGACTATAGGGTAAGAAGTGTGTTTACAGTGTGTTTCGTGTTTGTTAGGATCAAATTAATTACAATTTGTGTACATCGGTCATCATTTACTACCTACACGTGGGCGGCCAACATATTCTTCCATAGCGTTGCTCTTATGGCCGTGTCTCTGATCACTGATCGCGGACGTAGTTCAACATATTAAATTTCCTCGCTTACTTGTGTGACTCCAAGCATCACCCTTTCGATGGAGCGATATATTACGCTCAGTGATCGTTCATCGTGCTTTGGTAATTTCCGAATTTCTGAGCTATACGTCAAGCGGGAAAAGCGTGGTGTCGAATAGATGTACTTGGGATTTCGTAATCTTTGTACTCATCAATATATCCCCGATGCTCCTGTATGTTACTCAAGCCACTTGTTTTCTTCTGCTATTAGTTGGTGCTATGTCGTTCATAATATCGACCTCCCAACTTAGCTCGAGTATTCTGGAGATATTTTTTCCGTTGAGCGTGAATGGGAATCAGATCCTCTTGCTCACGTGGTTGTTCATACAGCATTCTGTCAATCCTGTTAAAGATGACTCATGTGAAAAGCTTATAGACGATAGACAACAGACAGATTAGGCGATAATTGCCAATCTAGTGGACCATTTTTGTTCAGCAACACGGCTTTATCAGTTTTTTAGAGTTGGAGGTTCACATTCTGGAAGGTGGCATATCAAGAGTCGAGGAAACATTCAAATAAGAACTGGCGATAGATTCTTCAGATGTTTTCGCCTCATCTTTTCTGATACTAGTGTTATGTAATTCATTAGCGACGTGGAATATCGCAAGGAAGGACGCACTAAAATAATCTCTTATCTCTTTTTACCTTAAGATGAATGAATGTGGCTACTAAAAGGATGCGGATGGCAATCTTAGATGTTTTCTTAATTGCCTTTCCAAAAGTGGTAAGTGTTCCATCTCAGCGACAAAGAGCAGTCATGTTGGTTTATGATTGAAGAGGCGTCGGTGGGTGATCCAAATGCTCTTGTCATCCTCAGCTGTTCCACGTTGGCGTATGGGCTTGTGAGTTTTTGGAGAGGGACGCGTTCTAATATTTTTCAAATTCTCGTTGTTTCTTACGTTGCAGCTTTCTTTCTTTTCAGGCGTTCTTCTACGACCAATTTTAGCATGAAAATCACCAACAGTGATTTTCTAGGATGTGTAATCTTCTCTAGAGCTTCTCAAAGTCTATATAGAATGCTTCAACGCTATATTCATCGTAATCCATTGATGGAAGGTAGGCTGTGAAGATTTTCAGAGCCGGTATTGGACCACGTCTATTTGATCTTAAACGTGCGACTCGGTTCGTTAGTTATTCGAATGAATTTTCATCATCATGTTTGAATTAATGAGTTCACCAAAGTCACCGATATCTCTAATATCGCATGTCCTAAGTACATTTAAATGCATGAGTGCTTTTTTTTAATGGGTTAGCGTTGATGGAGAAGTGAGCAGGTCTGCTTCAAAACAGTGGTCTATCTGTTCCAGCGCTAAACTCTAATACTTGAGTACATTCATTCATATTTAACATTTGAATGTTCTGTCATTTATTTTCATATGTTGAATTCATTTGAAATTCCATGCGAACTTAAATTATTGTAACGATTATCATTTACTAAACAAAATTTTTATTTCAAAGAAGTTCAACCTAATAGTCTCCTTCCACTTGCATTCAATTTATATTTTTACGAACCTCATATTGCATACATAATTCTCATATTGTTCATGTACAGTATTCTTTGTATGTTGATCTTTTCAATCAGCTCTTCCTCACAATATGTTCGATTTTGAGAAAAGGTCGACAATATGATAGAATACATATTGGGGCTTTAGAATCACTTCCAATGATTGGAGTCTGTCACGTTAGTGTTCGTCATCTTGCTGATTAATTCTGGGAACAATTTACTGACCTGAAACTGGTTCTGGCAATGAGGCAAACTATGAATAACGAACAAAGCGACACCACTTGCACTGCAGCACACGCGTAAACATTTTCAAGCAACAGAACAATGTGTTGTCTGCTAACGCTAATTATCAAAAGCGGTAACTTGTACATATTCCACTCTACACTACAACGCTTAAAAACTCAAAAACTCATTTCTATGATGAATATGTTCTGCCAAGTTTCAATATATCGCCATAGTTAAAGTTCGTGGATTGCACGTGGAATTCAAAATTTGACTTTGATAGAAATAGATCTTCGTCATAAAATTTAATAAGATAGAAATAGAAAACTGTAACTTGGATCCGACGAAAACCTTCCGTAGAGTTATCGTGATTTCTAAAATAAAAATCATGTTTTGGATGAAAATCAATTGCTTCTCCACAACTTATTGAAATGTCTAGAAAACTAAGAATCTTCATTAATTCGCTTCTAACATCGCTACATCAAGCTGGTTTAATGATAAAAATCAAGATCGCTTACGATAAACGCTTTCCAAGGAAGGAAGACTGATCGCACTTTCATGCTTATCAGTGATCAACAAAAAGATGATCGTTTAGTGTTGTAAGGAAAAGTCGTACAAAACAATCTTCAGCAAGAAACTGACCAAAAGTCCGGTAACCAGAAAGAAAATGGAAACCGCGATGACGTTGTACTGAAAAATTTTCGAATCAATAATCAACATCACACCAAACAATGCCTAGGATTTTCATCGCATCTAATTAAATATTTTCCATTGTGCTGCAGTTTATTTATTTATTATTTTTTTCGTCAGATTCACGCCCATCTTTTGTTTGTGTTTACTCAGTCCTATTCATATGCAATCGATACTTCATACCATCGTAGTCGCCACTTTATTCGTACTATGTAAGTATTGGACTGTTTTTTCTTTTCAATTTCATCGCAATCAGAAATAACGGACCATCGTTCCAGGTTCAACTATTGACGGCTTACAAAAATTCGATGTTCGTGAAGAAGCTCACAAAAAAGAGTGAATTGCTTTATATTCTGATGTTGAATTTACCTAGACAGGAAAAAAATATTACGAAAATCTTTCTAGACATCTCAAGCAGCATTTACAAGATCAAATTGAAATTATTAACACGACAACAGATCAAGAAGCGTGAGTGCTGAATTAGTGATTCAATTTATGCTTTATCGTTTCATTATTCACAATTTAACACTTACCGTAATAAATGTGAATGACTGCTCCAGTTTTTGCCTTACCGTAATCTCTAGATTCACACTCTTTATCACTAGAATAAGAATTGCTTTTGATACTCATTTATGAGTTAATTTCGGAAAATTATTAACATGATGAAATGATTGTGAATTACATTTGAGGTTCCTATATTTTACAATGATCGACCTCAACAAGGATAATCGTCTAGATGGTTTGGATATTTTGCAAGCGATGACGCACTCACATGACGACAGCCAACAAAGTTGATGAACCTTCAATATCTATTTTACGTATTTTCAGCGAATTTTACATCTACTGAATGAGAAAATGATGAAAGTAGCCTGTACATTGTTTATTGTTGACAATTATTCCAGATGATATGGTTTACAGTGATGAGATGATTGAAGAAATTGTTGACCTGACGCTCAAACAGATGGATTTCGATAATGACGGCTTTGTAGACTTTAGAGAATACGTGAAGTCGTTAGACGTCTAATCAACTCATTCTGATATATTCTATGAATGTTTGTAATTAGCAATAGTAATAAATAACTACCTCTTTTTTGTTTCGTTATTCATTGCTATTTTTAAATAAAAACAAATTATAAAATTTTGTCATCAATTGATTTCCTCAATCGAAATAAGTGAATTTTTTCCCAACGATACACCATTGATCGCTCACCACACACACTGCCCTATTACAATCATTTGGAAGATATCTGTTATCACTACAAAAAAAAATCGACAGAAAAGAAAAACTAGTGATTTTTTTCAGCAGATGATCATTGGTAAGATGGTTCTATGTTTCGCACACCAATCGATGACCAGGCTATTGATTCGTGTTGATAAGAGATGAATACGTTAGAATAACTTGATGAATATGATAATTATTCACTGATAACGAATAGCAGTATGGACAAAGAGCTAAAAATCAAAGGAATATTCAGACATGAATTGCACTTTTTGCTCTTTTGAATATTGATTTTTTTGGAAACAGTACAAACCAATAAATGAGAAGTGGCAAAGAAATCTATGAATAGCGGCCGAGCCAACAACAAGCAAAAAATCCGCTTCATTGATAAAAGGACTTTCATTTCAAAAATCTACCGTTTCTATTTCAACACTACAATTTCTGACTTTGTCGCTTATCGTCTTCGCTTTGTCGTGACGTCACGAATAAGAATTCGTTGAGTTCCTTCTCGTTTTTTTTTTTCATTGGAAGAATACGTTATCACACCAACTATTCAATGTTGTGACTCAAGAAATAAGTTTTACACAGCCCTCAGCTACAATTTCTATAGAAGAAATTTTTAGCTTAAATACAAATCGTATTTGCTAAAATAATAATCTGAGCTTTACTTTTTGAATTAATTATCAAGAAAAATTTTATACTGCAATTTTTAATAATATGCGAGCAGTGGTGGAGGTGCCGCAGTGACACGCCGGCCTGAATCAGTTCGTGGCCTTCTCCCAGGCCAACCAAGCATACCATCCCTACGGGGTCGGTAAATTGGTAGCAGAGAAATATGGGTAAGATAACTTGCACTGACATAGTGAGTCAGTGATCGACTCAAGTCACCGTGCAGACCAGGATCGCATTCAACCACCTCCACGATATCACGTTGTACACGAGTGCGTGGGCGCATCCTGTCATAAGGGGTTGATCAACGCCAAAGCCAACGTCAATTCATTTCAATTAACTCCTTCCTAGAAGAAAGTTCTGATTTATTTTCTACATCACTATAATTCAATAATGTATCAAAATTGTTATGTTAATAAAATTTAACAGTAGAAAATACCTAGCGCGAAGATATAGACATTCTCATTTTCAAATTTACTTCAAGTTTTCACTATACAGATCATTTCCATACCAACGGTATGAGAAAAAATTTCGAAGTGAAAGTCATAAGAATATCATTACGACGATCTTATCAAATGTAATTTTATCAATATTTTAACCAGGACGTTTTTTATATGTAAATATTACAAAATACTTTAATAGCTGGTTTGATAGAGAAAGCTCACTCACTTATAAGCTGGCATGCAAATCAATCAAAATTTCTATCGTCAAGGCCTACACTACCTACACATTACTAGTGTAAAATCTCGTAGCAAATGAATGAGAATTCTTACTAGTGAAATGAAATAAAATGAAATACTTGATAACTTTTTTTGATGGATTTTTATTTGAATAACATTGTATTGACACATAGGTCAAGAAAATCGATAATGAAATTAAATGAAAAATATCTTAAAAGACAGAGAACCAGTTAGACGTGGATGAACGAGCAGCAATAAATTGTTCAAAAACAAATTCTTTGTCGATAATTGAAAAATGCAATTAATTATCTTTTATTATCAGTCGTGTAAGCTTGAATCAGACTTTGAATCATTTTTATATCAAAAAATGCTTCAAAAAAATTCTACAGAATGCTGATAAGATGGAGAATTGAAGTGGGAGCGTTGTTAAGCAACTACAGACTTCAGGTGATTATCACTTTGACTCATTTTAGAGGATAGAAAGCAGAAAATCAATACAAGAAATGATTAGAACTATCGTTAAGAAACTAAATAAAACTATTTGATATACATTCCTGGATGGTTTCAATAACTATTGCAGTGCTTACTGTCGATAATCATTTCGCATAAATCTCATGCCGTAACTCGCTTCGAAAGTACTGCAGGCATTCTTCTATTGCTCGATAACACTCTTTATACTGTTTGCTTAAGTAGAATACTTTAGGATGTAGAAACTATTTGGAACATTTCTGTGTGATTGCTCATTACATGAATAGGCGGTACACCGAAGATAGCCACACATACGTTCATTAATCGTTATCACTTCTACATGCAGTTCATCTACCTCACTAATTTCATCAAGGAATGAATAGTACGACAATCATTTATGGTTGTAATGCTTAATTCCTTTGACGGTATAGTATGATATGAGTCACTGATCAGATTTTCTAGTGATTTAATTTGGAGGGTAAACACCACTATTATCTTTCCCCAGCTTTCCATCAGGGAGTATACTTTTTTCTCATAGGCATATCGTTGTACATAGTTATTAACATAGCAATTACGATTAAGCTTCCTGATGCTTACTCATGCCTCATTAGCTTTTCTAATTTTGCATTCATAGTAATTCATGTTTTTCGTTTATGTTATATCCAATTATTCTAAGTCAAGTACCATTTGTTAAGAAGTTTTTTTTTGCTTTCATGGTCGATCAATAATATTTAAATCGCTGAAATTATTCATCCTATCTGCGTTACCAGAGAATTCAACGATATGCTTTTTTCAAGACGGAAAACTCAGTAGGTAAAATTCAAAATGAAGTTAAATTAAAAGCGTTCCCTAAAATGACGTTGAAATTTCTGGTAACGCAGGAAAAAGCCTCCAGCGTTCTATGAAAAACCACACCATGTGAAGTTTAATAAGATCTTGTTTTTAGTCCGATGTCACTCGTCACCCTTAAAGTTTCTATTCGTCTCCATACATGGAATATTATTCATTCAATTAATTGATTTTTGTTATTGATCGTGTTCTTATTTCTGATTAAGTGGCAATATTGATTGATGTTTAGCAGATATCAGTCAAATAAAGAAGTGGTCCTATCATTTGTTGGTATGCGAACGACGACTACCATAGCGTTCAATTGCTTCATCGGTGGTTAGTTATTGTTAATCACCTTTAAGAGTTATTCGCATGACATTATCTCTAAAGAATTCCTCTTCCAGGTAAGATATAACGTGTGAATCTACGTGGATCAAATGTCAATTCGAACGTTTTTACCTCGATTTTGAATCTCATAACATTCATAATAATACTGCAAGCATCCTCATAACGATGAAGTACATCGAATTGAATTGCAATGATTTTCAACGTCTAGATAATTCGTTTCATTAGTCTGCGACCGCAGTTTAGCCTCATTTTTCTACTTATTTCAGTGTGATCGAAATTATTGTGAAGATTTATGGTAATTCTAGATGCGAATGAACAACACGAATGAAATTCTCATCACGATATCCAATTGACGTAATTGACAAGCGGAATGATCCGTCATAAAGCCTGAGTTACTTGAAGGATGATTGAAATTCATTCTCCATTGATGAAATATCTGCTTCTAATTCATCTCTCATCGATTTATGAATTGTCAAAAAGGCGCCTTTATTAGAATATAAGTAGTAAGCATTCAATGTTAGCCAGAGATCAGCAACAGAGGGAATACCCCATACTTTAACGAAGCAACTAGAAATCTAAACATCATTCATCATCTTTATGACTATGCGATTAACTCAAGTCTGAGACAGTCATGGATTCGAGAATACTTGTAGTAGCCGGACCTCATTAGCAACATTTTTGAATTGGTTGCAAATTATACGGTAGACGACGTCATCTACGCTTAGTTGTTTTTCTCACGCCTGCAGTAGTTGTCTTTCTCTGTTCCAAACATGTGACTCCAAATAAAAGAACTCAATATAAATTGAAATTGCACCGTTGTGAAAACCACGAAATTTTTCGTAAAGATCGATAGAATCAAATTAGATGTGACTTTCTGAGATGAATGAAACTTCATCATTGCAGTGCTTCTTAGCGTCACTGTTACTGGTGAGCATGAGTTTGCTAGTGAGGCCAAAATTCATGATGAACGGTGAGATTTTTGTAATATCAAAATTTTTCCCGATAAACAACAATATTCAGAAATACTATGTTGATTACTTCAAAATATTATTTACAGACACATCAAAGAACACCTGAAGAACAAAATCAATGTGAGTAAAATGACTGAGGAGCAACAGAGGTTAGTAAACTGTGATGAAATTAAACATGCAGAAAGCAGATCGCACAAATATACAAATATTTATAGTTTTTTTGTATGTGACAAGAGATAATATATTATTTTGAAAACTTTTTCTAGTTTGTAAATGAATAGCGAATTTTAGATTCCATTATTTTATGATGAGTGATTTGGACAAAGACGGTCGAATTGATGGTACTGAGATAATTCAGGCACTGAGTCACGTTCACAACAGCAGTGGAGGTTAGTCATCGATTTCATTTCGCATTGTTTTTTTTAGGAAGCCTAGTTTTTTTTTCTATCGAATATCCTCTCAAGTTTCTTGAAAAATCTTAAGAATTTTTAATTACCTGTATAAGTAGCTTTCAAAATCAATACTTTTCTGAATGCTTCTATAAAACACCTGGAAAAGAAAAAGTGAATTAAACTGCCACTAAGGTAAATCGATGAGTCAAAATTTAATGATCATGAAACTGCGAAGTAGTCAAACGTATACTAAATAACGCCTAATTTTTCTATACGGTAGTTCATAGTACTAAATCTGCATAATATTACCACTTTCCTCAACAGTGACCTTGCATACGTTGCTGGCTCAACGATGCACCAACTATTACTTCACATCCTCTTTGCTCCCTTGTTGTTTCCATCCTCATAGCAAACAATTATGACCAAATAGTGTTTTAAATATAACACTAGAAACAAAAAAAAGTCGATTTCAATTCATTTTCGTTAATTCTTCATATGTAAATGAGAGTTTGGGCAGATATTAACAAAGGCAGTACAAATGATGGCGATGGAGAATTAGCTTATACCTATAATACGCCTGCCGTCTGTAATCATTTAAAATTTTACTCCTCCTCTCATTCCTTCCAATCTGTAACAAGTGTATTTTCCTCATCTGTTAAACAGTAGATCTGGGATGAAGTATGTTAAGAACGCAATGAATACATGGTATTTAACATGTTTTAAATAGAAAAAAAAGCGTTGCAATACATCTAAAATACGTACAAAGTCTAAATATTAACGAAACAACGACAAAGAATAGATCAAAGAGCGGAAAGTTGAAGAAAAACATTCTATTCAGCTTAAGAAGTTTTATTGTGACCAAACCATTGTGAATGAGGTAGACAACTAATCGTATATAATGTAAAATTCAATTAAAAGAAGCAGGATATGCGTAATTTGGTGAGCTACAAAAGTCCCATTAATCAAATCACTCGTTTTCAAACTATAACTTGCGTTGAAACCACTTCCTCTTACACAAAACTGTTGATGCGTAAGTTTCGTATGCGTTCTGTACCTCCTTCTTTGTACTACTGTAATACGTCGTGTTCTTCGCCGGTGCTGTATTACGCGGCTAAGGTACTTCTGAATTTTTAAGAACCCAAAATATAAAACATGACGGTGTGAGTTCATCCCGCTTTGAATTGTTATTAATTGGCATGACTTATGATACTCGATCGATGAGAATTTGAGTAGAACTACGCGAAATGCATATAGGACTTTTGCAAATGAAGGATTTATAACGAATTGCAGTTCATCAACAATTTTCAATGAAGTAAATATGGCAGTATTAGGAGAAGGAATTGCCGATTGCTTGATTCACGAATACTAGTGATTGAATGAGAGCTTGGTTAGGCTTGAGTTAATCAATCAATTATCAATCAATAATCAATCAATCAGTTAATCAATTAATTAATCAGTTTATGAAGTTAGTGGTAGTACTCGTGCCTAAATTTCTGTGATACCATTCTATCGAGCCTTGAGGAATTGTGCATCTCGAGAATTAGATACGGTCACGAACCACATCCTACACTAATTTGTGGCATCTCCTGCTTCACGACAACTTTGATATTTTTAGAAAAACACAATTATGCATATGGCTTGGTAGTAAATGTTAACTGATATCCGAATTTTTCAGTAATTTTTCTCGATTGATTTCTGTATTCCTCAAACCGTTTACAATCTAAATTTTCCTACCTATCTTTAACTTTTGGTGTTTTCTTGATATCTTAATTGTACTTTTTTGATATTTATGATTCATACCTACCAAATGGTTTACCTCAACGTGGCTGTGAGATGTTCATTGGGATTTCATTTTAACATGAAGAATAAGAATCTCTATCAAGAATCATCAACGTATCGATAGAATAAGGTCATAAGAGGGTGGCACATCCCTGTTATCCATAATCACCGGTGACTGCTTTTGGTGAAGATCATGAGACCTACATTCGCGAAACTTCGTCGCGTCAGTGTCACCATGGACCACAGTCGCGCGAGAAAGAAACGAATGAACGATTGCTGTGGCCTGCACTATACGTAAAGACAGGCCAAGCGATAAATAGTTATTAATCTGTTGTAGTACAATTAGTTTAACTAGTTTAGGAAAAAATTGCTGCTTCTGGGAAAAATTAGATTAAAATACGCCATACAATGATTGTCTAGATTTCTTTTAAGAGAACGTAACTTACGGTTGGCACATCCTGCAGTGATTGATAAACAAGGGACAGCTTTACCCCTTTATCTTTTACATATTTATCACAAGGCATGTAATGTCATCATTACAATGAAATCATTTGAATTAGTAAGTATTTTAACAACTTTAGGTTGTCTGAAGAAAGAGCATCATTTAGATGACGAATTATATGAGGTTATGTGAAAGTCGATGAGGAGTACGTTAAGATCAATTCTTTTCTCAGATACAGTAAATGCGGCTGGAAACGAGGAAACGCTGATCTCGCTAGTTGACGGTGTGTTGAGAAACATGGATATGAACGGCGACGGCTATATAGATTATGCAGAATATAATATGTATACGAAAGAATCACATAAAAATAGGAAAAATCAGAATGTCTGGAGAATAAACAAATTATAAAGAGCATTTTCTGCTAAGGCAAACGCTCTGATTAGAAAGAACGAATCAGAAACTCATAAGAATGAAACTGCATTAAATAATCATCACTCACACATATAATGATGTTTTGAAAATTACGGTTACAACGAACTTTAACACTTTTTAGTCTTGTTGAATCCCACCGAAGCACTTTTCTTCACGAGTACTGTTTCTGTAACGTTTATCAATCACTTAAAACTACTATTGTATTGGAAAATATTGAAGAGAAAAAAACTGTCCTTAATAGACATATTCGTAAGCACGGCAGACCGGATATCTGTAAGTGCGGGTACGAGTCCCGCCTGAGGTTCCGAGTTTTGCGACCATCTCAGCACAACCATGTCCTTAATAGACCTAAATGGAGAAAATAACGAATAGTTGAATCTGAAATAGAATAGTAAATAGGCACTCACTTTATTATACATCGCTACTTTTCTTCGTTGTTGTCATAATCGATCAATACTATTGAAAAATAAAAATTGAATAATAAATAAACTAATATCATTATTATCACCGTTAGCCAGTTCTTATTAGTACACGATCACTCATAGATTGTCCTTCCTAGAAGATGACTTTCATTGAATTTTTCAATTTTTTTTTCTTGGCTTTGATCGGCATTAAGCTTCTAAAATGACTTCTTTTGTTGTTTTACGAGCGAATGGCACAAAATCGCTCAAAATCGCTCAATAAAACCTCATTTTTATCAGCAACGTAATAAGTCAGGTCTTATTCAAAATTTTCAAAATTTAGATTACATAGAGCAAAATTACGGACAACAGACACATTTTTTACAACTGGAGGAAATGGGTATGGCGAGTATTAAAATGCTTGGATAACGTGGGACGTTGATCAATTTCTGATGCAGATGCACTACGCATTCGTGACAGCGACATTATCGAAGTGATCGAGTGCAAGCTGACCGATATACCAGTCTGCTGACCTCGGAAGAATGGTGGGTTGATAGACCCGGTGCAGCAGCGTACCTGATTCGGGCATGCGTATCCCTGTGACACCTCCACCACTGCGCTATATCGCCCTTATTTGAATTTTACGAAAACGAAATCACAGTAATTAGAAGCGATATTAGAACTCGATGTTTCAAATAGACGAGGTATTTAGATTTATGCTAATATCAAAATAGAGCTAAAAGCATTTTTGTACTTTACGGATATCAATATTTCTTTTCTGCTTTCAATACAACATTGCTTACCTTCGGTAAAAAATGCATAAAACACAACACGATACTTTTTCTAGATGATGACCGTTGTTTTTATTTATTTTCAGCTCACTCATTTTTTCCACCGACTAATATGAGTGACAGCGGTCTTATAACTGTATAATTTATATAGCACAATAGTGACTTAGTCCCTCCTGAGGTTCACGTTTTGTGATCAACTCATCATTGTGAGGATAGGAATTATTAATTCATAAGACTCTTATGAAACACATCCTACGGTTTTCAAAAAAAAAAAGCCTAAACATCGAAGTGCAAATTCTGAGGTGAATTATCTTGGAAGTCATCATTGAATCTGCCAAAGAGATCGTTGAATGGGAGAAGTTGGAATAAAACTTTCCTACTATTAATTTCGTATCGTGAAAAAATCCGATTTCGATTGAACAGAACTGACAAAGAAATATCGTACTGACAGTAGTCCAACGACATTTCTTCAAATTAGAACACATTCTCAGTAAATTTCAGTAGACTTCTTGTTTAAATTTTTTTGATTTCTACCTACAACAACCTTTTACAGTTGTCATTGATAGACAATCATATCAGACAGATGAACTTTTTTTTCTCTCTGATTTCGATCACAGGCTTCTTATTAAGCTTTCTATTGAAGCAATTCTCAGGAATGAAAAGACGGTAATGTGAGTCAAAGCATATTTACACCACCAACGTATCTAGAAAACAACATTTTCTATTAGCAAGAATATGAAAGCAAGAAATCTTATTGTGAGGCGAACAATTAGGTGTTTCTACTTCTATAAATGACTGCTCTTCTTCACAAGCAACGTGTAACGTGCAGAGACATCTTAAAGTCATTTCTAATTGAAAAATCGAATATCGAAGCTTTTGGGCTGACAACTAATGTCGGATTTTGTTAGTAGACAGTCTTAGCAGATTCCTTTGGTTGTCGACACGATCGAAAAATCGCAGTTCAATTCGCAGTGATACGTCGTTCTAGATAGAGTTTACGATAGTCTTATCTAGATCATCATAGCATTCATATATTTAATTGATCATAATATAAAGAAGCTCAATATGTAGCATATCTATATTAGAAGAGATCGAAAATCAAAAGATATTGTCCGTGTCAGAGAACTCCATTATCGCTTGAAGAACTTCATCTGAAGCAGTGCATTATACGAGCCATTCCTGAAACGCACAACGAAATCGATACATATCTGTAATGAATAATTATTGGTAACGAAATGTGCATAGTTAATAACAGCGTTAAATGAAAAATATGGCAGGTGAATCATTATGAACAAGTCCACACGACAGCGAAAGTTGGGAGCCACCAATGAGAAGACTGTGCTGTCAGTTTGGAGGAATCATGAAGGAGCTTAGTAGTTATATCGTTCGTTTGATTTAAACGTCTTTGTTGAGCAGCTTACTAGACTGAGCGACACATGTGGCCAGAAGTCGCAAGGGTGTTTCTCAAAACGACAATGGAATGTCATGGCACGTCTTTGGTCACTCGCCAAAAATGATTGTCGCTAAGTTGAGGTGTGTTACCACATCCACCATATAGCCCTAATCTTGCTTATATAAAATTCTATTTATCTCGTTCCATGAAAAACGCAAAAGGTAAAGTGTGGAGTGACGCTGTTAATGTAAGTTCTTATTTTATCCAGTTTTCTACTGAAAATAATTTAAAATCTTCTAATGAAGAATTATTACGCTACCTAAGAAATGGCAAAACGCAGTCGACAAAATCAGGCAATATATTCATGAGTTAAATTTTCGAATTTTTTTTGTTATATAAAATTTGCAGGCCGTTGTCGACCCGAAATCAAATTTATTCGCGACGCATATGGCTCCAAGATTATTTTGAATCATGCAAGCTGTGAATCAGATAAAAACAGCGTCTCACCGAAAATGTGTAGATAAATTTGTGTCGAAACAATTTTGGAGAGCAAATAACACTGTACTGATAGGAACTGCTCAGAGCAAGAAAGTGCAACGGTCGTTAATATATTCAATCATCTGCACGATTCATGACTAAATCAAATGCACGACGCATTCATTATGCAAATCAATACCAATTGATTAGCGATGAACTACAACTTAACGATGACACAACTCCATCAAAGAAACGGTTGTTCATTTGTTCTTACTTCTTTTTATATTTGCTACGTAAACTATTTTTTGTTCAAAAAACTGATGGATTCTTCAGATGCGAGGGCTGTTGAATACACGATATTCCAACAATTTACTGCCTTATCGTGGCCACTAAATAATCTCTCTGTCGAATCACGTAGAGCGGATTATTAACGCACAACAGTCTTAGGGACTGAGCAGCTCAAAATTGTCATTTTTAGGTAGATCTTGTGACAAAATCACTCTGATCCCTGCCGGTAATGATAACCAGACAAGGTTCTAGCAAAACGCTTCCAGGACTTCAGAGATCATCAAGTTAAGCTAGCAACTCTTCAATGGTAAAATCGCTGTGACCCACACAATACATTAAATGAGGCCATCCAAGAAGGAATGTTCTTAACTTAGAGAAGTATGTCTTGTATATAGGACATCCTATAAACATGGAGAATGATACAATGTATAAATTAAGTTGGAGAAAGTTGGAAAGGATACATTGAATTTTTTCAAACAAATCGATGATAATATAACAAACTCTAGATCAACCAGTAACCACCACGTCAATGATTCCGCAATCTTTCTACCATAAACCTCAACGATGCTATTAATTTGACTGAGAAAATAATTTCAAGCCAAGTTTTGTACTTGAAACTTTTAGAATGGCTCTTGACTCTAAAATTAGGAAGGATATATCTCGAGAATGAAGTATGAAATGATGAAATTATCAATGTCGATTACATATGCACAAAAAGAGTAATAGGGAACGAATGGAAAGGGCATGTGTGGGGAATGTCGAATGTCGTCGAAGGAACTAAGCACTATGTTTCGAGCACGAAAATATAATAATTATGATGGGAAAAGTGTATTTACATGCTGATTTCCTTTATTACAATAGAATGAATTTCATATACTACACATACAACTCTTGTTAAATAAGACAACACAATCTTTGGTACTGATCAATCCCTTGTGGCAGGAGGCGCCAACTCAATGATGTTCAACGTAATATCGTGGAGTTGGTTAAATGCGAGCCTGGTCTATATAATGACTTGAGTTTACCACTCTTCACCAAACCACTGTTGTTTATTCTACCCAGATTTCCCCGGTGCCTGTTACCTAACCCGGAGGGATGATGCGTATAGTAGGCCTGGGGGACTGCCGCGAACTGATTCGGGCCGGCGTGTCACTGCGGCACCTCCACCACTGCGCCACTGAGCCCCTTCTATTCTTGTCAAATACAGTAACAAATATTAACCACCAAGTTCCGTCAGGTTGGTCAAAATAGATATATTAATTCCGAAAAAAAATTTGTTACTATATTCCCCATAGGACATTTGTAATATACCATTATTGTGACACAGTTAGAGTAATAAAGAAGAAGAATAACATAAAATCCAATAACGAAACTAAATGTGCACATTCTCTTGAGTTCCTTTCAAATTCTTATACTTCTCAATTCTATTTCTGTCGTCTAAAATCCAAATAGATAAACACGCGCGCTCTGCTTGTTTACGATACCTATCGTTCACGTATGCAATTTCTTTTTCTGACTTTAGCATGGAACATTGTTATCCGTCCAATGCAATTAATTCACATGGAGTCTAATGTATAAGAGAGCTTTATCTCTCCATGTTCGAAGCATTCAATTTTTCATCATGGCCTATTAATCACAAGAATATGACTCCTTGTATGATCAATATAACTCTCAACACCTCGTCTAAAGTTCAATATGAACCCCTCGCAAATTGCTGTTCCATTCGACACAGCCGTTCTGAGTATTGGGTGAGCTGAGATGAATCCCCACTGGTATGAGCGTTGTTTTTTTTCGCAGCATGAAACTTTCCCACTCTCCTATCATCCAAATCAAGGATACATTTCGGCAGTACTACTATGATAAAGCAAGAATTACTTTTCGCATTCAGAGGAAAAAATGAGAAGGACAACAGAGCCCGTTTCTAGATGTAGATTGATGTATAGCTAAAATAAGGCACAACAGAGAATGATGAACATTATCGTTCTGTTCGTTGTAGTAACGGTCATTAATACACACTTTGAATTTTAATAAAAAATTTCCACAAAGAAGATAATGCGAAAGTAACAAAACAACAAATATAAGAATTTGTGTTTGAAAATAATACAAAAAAAAGGACAATGCACAACAGAAATAACAAGAAAAATCGCGACATAATACAAAACTTAAAATCATAAATCCGCAATCTGTCAGGTTCGTTTTTGGTTGTTCAAGACTTCATTAACTTATGCATCGCAATTACTTTAAAGATATCATAAATGCTTCACCATAATTGAAATACAACCGATAATACTCATTCCACTGAGAATTGATCCAATGAATCCTCCCCTCCGTCACTCGACTCCAACTAGGTTCAAAAATATTTAATTTTACGTTTTCTCTGAAATAATAATCAGTAACAACGTTCCGTATGCTAAAGCAAAACAAATAAGATGACAGTGAATTAAACAACATACTTTCTAATCAGAATTGATTCAATGATCACCACTCTTCTCCCCCACTCGACTCCAACTGGCCCTTAAAATTTTAAGATTCATGTTTTCTCTGAAATAATATTCAGTAAGGTTGTCACGTATGCTGAAGGAAAATAAATAAAAATATCATTGCGGAGAATCAAACAACGACGATTGCTTCGAGAAAAAATTATAAGACTAAAAAGACTACTCATCAAGACAGCAAATGAATTAACGCATAAATGAATAGTATCTTTTCTTTCTCCACAATGCATACTCAATAAAAAATTTGAATCCTTTAAAGAGTTTAATTTGGAAAGCCGACAGGGACATTACATTAGACAAAGGGCTCAAGTCTCGCTTGAGGTACCAAGTTTTGTAGCTTACTCTGCATTGTGGAGACATAAACTATACAAATATAAAACCATTATAACCTATCGTAGTTGGTAGGAGAGCAGATAACCTACTGCGAGAGTGTGTTATTGTCGAACTACGAAAGAAATCCATGAAAATCACATTAAAATTCGGAAACAAAAACAAATGAACAAGTATTTATTTGCTTCAGCACACTGCTGGCGATAATCGCAGGAAAGAATGCGATAAAATCACTGGGTAATTCCCTGTCAGTTTAAAATTGCCGATAGTTTGGGATTCATCAACAGACATCCTCCTTATTCTGAGACGCCAATAATAATCGAATTGTAGCTAACATCGTGCATATCAGAGTATGTTTTATAGTTTGAAGTTAAAGTAGTTCAAACTATACTCGGTTATGGAGGATGTTTGCCACGTTTCTCACCCAACTATTTCAAAAACCAACGTTTCACTCCCAATAAACAAAATTGAATATCTTTAGTAAATATAGATTATATAAAAATTCAAATCCTATGCAATGGAGCTGAGAGATACGATAGATATGCAAAGGAGATACGATGTCCACCAGGCATCGTGACATTGCTCCGCGCAAGCGTATAGCCCAGCCTATTTCCGCCGTCACATTCCGGCTTGAAACCTACTAAGACAACCTCGCAACGTTCTCCGCCTACTCGAAGCCTTTTAACATTCATACCAATCGCTCATTCACTCGTCGCGTAGTCAACACTGCACGTCGATATTTATTCTACTTCATGTAATGCAACCCTTGATCCTACATCATGTTGTTAATGACTTCTTTCTGCATATTTGTGTGTAATCGCTGTGCCAGCAGTTGTTATTATTAACAAAGGTTTAATTACCCAAGTTTGAGGTGTAAGCCGAAATCTAAATAAAGAGTCGCGTGGCACGCCAAGATACGAAGAGCACTACAAAAACGAAGAACCAGCAAACCAGCTAAGTTTGACGTAATGACCAACCAACATTTTATTTCACAATATTGTGGGAGTGCATACAGAATTGGAAAGCACGGCGTAGCGGTGGCGGTGCCGTAGTGATGAATCAGATTCTCGACCGTTCCCAGGCCCTACAAGGCCACCATCTTTCAAGAGCCAGTAAATTGCCACGAAACCTGAATAAGATAAACAGCAATGACTTGGTGAAAGTAATCAACTCAAGTCACTGTGTAGAACAGGCTCGCATTCATCCACTTTCACGATATTGCGTTGAAACGGATGTACCCGCAATTTGCTTCATCCCTCAGCAGAGACTGATTAGTGCCAAATTCCATCTTATATTATCTTATTAGCAAATGTGTTACTGGATTACTAGCGTGTATGAAGAAGGTATCATTTACCACGTATTTCACCAAAAGCCAGTGAGTGATTGTATGACATTTTAGTTAAATGGCTAGACGAAAAACTAAACAGTTTTTGGCATAAGTAAACAAAAGAAGATTTATGAGATTCAACCAATCATTTTCTCCTACCATCAGTTCCTACTTACGTGTAGTTGCTTTATCAGAAAATTTATAGCAGAAAAAAGCAAGTTAAAGCTTAGAACTGATGGTACAAAAAAAGAACCAACACAATTCAACTTTCGAAATTATATATTAAACTAGTCGATTATAAAAAGAAATCATGAATTATGAAAACGACTAAATTATAAAATGTCACCACCGATAAGTATCATACATACTTTTACAACAGAAATGTCACTTATTCGGGAATGGAATACTGTACGACTCAATATTTGAGTGATTTGAGCCTAAAAAAAATTATTAGAAACAATGTATACCAAAGATGAAAAAACATTTGATCATATATGCAGGCGACAATTTTGAATTATTTGATTCACAATTATATGTCCATCATCAATAATCGTCTTTGATTCTCATTGCTTCAAAAGCATGTTGGAAGTTGCCCTGAAACTCCCATTACCTTGATATGACTACAACACACAGCGAGTATCGTGCTAATGCAGCAGTATGTTTCCTAAACATTGATTGAATACAAGAAAGTACCACCGAAAGAGTTTCAGTGACAAAGAGAAAGAATGCACTGATTTCAACGCGAGCAGTTTAGGATTTGCTAAAAACTAGTGGACGAAAATTGAAATTCGATTAAGGGAGCAGTAGATCAAATATATTGCAGTATGTGTACAAATGGTACAAAAAATAAAACCCCGTGTAACTACTGTATCAGACTCTCCGTCGAAGACGTCATATTCAAGACTGCCTAAGAATCCTTATATTTCGCTTCATACTTGGATTCATACATACTTAAAGTTATTTCTGATAAAGCTAGCTGTTTATTAAGTACTTTCTATTGTTAATTGTGCTCCTAGCGCCCAGTTACCAATCACGAAAAAATACGAAGTTCGATTTTTCCATCAGATAGAGTCAAACCACCCATGTGTACCGCTGTCTACTTCCAATACTAGATTATGCGCTTCTATATTGATTAGGACATGTGGGAATCTCAAAATTGGTTAACCATAAACACACAATTATGTGGGTGCAATGGATATGGCAGGAATTTAAAGAATATACTTATACTTTGCATCACAAAATTGGCAGTAGTAGCCAGGACGGGAATTCGCGCTGGGAAATTTTTGACCAACTGCGATATTTGACTTCATTCGACTGCTCATTTTGTAGACACAAGCTGACACATAGATTATGACTAAACCCTGTATTCCATGTAGTTTAAAATTGAAAAAAAAATCGAGCATGAAAGGCTAGAACAGTGTATCGAGATGTCATGAAATAAGCCAAGCAGCAGCAACTGAGCTTTGTTTTTCTGTCAAACCGAAAAAATTCGAAAATGAACGCTACGTACTTAATAAGTTTGACACAAATATGATGAAAAACAACAAGAAGTCATGTCCTACTACATGTATATGTATAGGTAAACTGTGAATGCCCCACCTCAGCTGATTCAACATCATCTTTGTTGCCAGTTATGGACACCTTTCGATGTGTACCGTCTGATTCGCTTTCAATCTCCAATACATTAATTTTAAACTACGTATACAAATTCGGTAAATGCTTACTTGCCAACGTTGAAAGAACAAAAGGTAAAAATCAATTGAAAAAGAAAGCACACTTCGATGAGGACTTTAAAGCTGTACTGTAGCCTTCGGATGTTGCTTCCCTGTTTCCCTATAAAATAAGTAGTATGCCCCAATTCATAGTCGCAAAGGAATGGATCTTGCCATAATTAAGGAATAAATACAAATACCAATGACTGATCCTATCACGTAGGAAGGAAGGTAGATGTGTTTGGTTACTTTAGGAATTAAAAATTCAGCGACGTATCCATAGATTGCTAAGCGAGCTAATCGAATCTGTAATTTTAATAGAATTATCTTTTAGTAACCGCTTTAGTGTAAGATAAAACGGAGCATATTGTGAAAGATAGAGGAAAAGTAATAACTAGTTGAAACGCCAGATATCAAGTATTCCGTCACACAGACGAATGGATGAATGCGAAAAATTTGTAAACGATGATGTGAATGAAATAAGAAGTAATGAGTAATGTAACGAACATAGCTTTCATTATAAATATGTTGTATCGCAAAGAAACACAAAAGCTAAATTCTACGGTTTTCTACTGCTCCGATACTTTAGCGCGTTCATGGCAGTTTCATTGCTCTAAAATCTATATCAGCTGGATCCTACGAAGCATTACTTAATCGGAAGGCACTCAACAAGAACAATAAAAATGTAACAACCAATCGAATGGATGATTTATTTCAAATTATTATCAACAACATTGAAGCATTTCATCAAAAAAGCAACCGAAAGACATTGTCTACTTATCATGACAACCTTAATGAAAATTTAATTACTATGAAAAATTTAATAGGAAAGAAATACTGGAAGGTTTGCAGCAATTCTATTTCATGACAAAGTGATTTAAGTGCTAATAATACTTCCGCAGTGAGAAGTCAAACCACGCATATAAAATAAGCAAATCACGTTCAATAAAAAGCCCAAATGTTTGAAAAAAGTTCACATGACAGCCATGCTTCTATGCTAATGGTGCCAGTAGAGAATTAAGCATACTATCCATCATAAATATAGATACAAAGACTATTACATCTGCAACCAACTACAGTTCCATAAACATTTGATAACACTTATTGGAAAACAAAAACTGATCATAAAGGAAATCGTAAGTGAATAGAACTGATTACCAAAACTTGGAGACCAATGCCTAATCTGATACGGTGTACATTGCGAAGGGAAAAATACAACAATTGACATACAATTGAAAATAATGAAATGGGATAAAAATGCAGAAAACTTCGAAAAACCACAACCTCCTTGGTTATTCTTCAAGAAGAAATATGGCAAAAATACTCACGTGATTGACAATCATCCAACTTATTTTTACCTCATCAAAAGTTCTCAAAAATGTTTAAATAGCAAAACTGAAGATGTAAACTCTTCACTTTGAAGATCACCTTTCTCAATAGAGTTCAGTCCAACAGACATTTGCTAAGTGATTTTATGAAAAATTATTTTGCTTGACAAAAAACAGCACATTAAAAAAGTTGCAAATTTGAGACCTATTCAGTGAATCAAAATTAACATCAGAAAAAAAAAGTAACGAAGAAGGTCAAATCAACGTGACTTTTGAATAATTAGTATAAGAAAGACCAGGAATCCACATATTGTTATTAAAGAATAGCTGATAAACACGAAAAAATAGTGTGCAGTTAGAATCAGCATTTAAAAATTTGATTCAGGCATAAGATAACAATATTTACAAAAACATTATATACGACTAAAAAGTCGAGTTAATTCGTTTGAGTTTATGTAGGACTGTAGGACCAGTTGAGTACACTGTTTTTTTTTTAAAGTCATCTAAAGCTTACCCTTTCTTCAGTTTCAGCGCAAATTTCTACACATACAAATTCTGCTTTGTGATCAGCAGTTTTGTCCTCTTCATTACACCAGTTCTCCTCATTCTCTTCTCTATAAAAATCTCATCGGTTTCTAAATTACGGAAATCATTAGTATTGGATCAAAAAAACTTGGACTCACAAGTGATTGTACCTGGTGGCATATTTGTTTCTATCCATAACTTGGATAAACGCCTAAATTTCACATCTGATTTGAAAACACTGCGACGTTCGTTAGAAGCCACCCGATTTTCAAACACAAAAAATTGAAGGGGTAGATTCTCCACTTTAAAGAACATCGTTTTCAAGATAATGTGAAGTTCACTTATTTTGTAAAAAATAAATGTGATTAGCATTGCTAGTCACCTGCATAAATGGAACATCATTGAAAAACGTTTTATGACCTTATAAAACACTGTGATGAGACGTAAAAGTTAAATGAACAGTAATATCAGGATGTCGCCTGAAGCAAGCCTGACTCGCATTATGGCAAAAAAGCGAATTTGTATGGATGTGGTACACTACCTCCAATACGTCGTAGACTAGAAGCCCCAGTCTACGAAATATCAGAAATCGCTCAATTTTAAAAATAGATAGGACCATTTCAGTAGTTTCGTAATGCAGTACTTTTATGCCGTATGTCACCGCTTCTCCAAAGTTAATATTAAATTAAGCTATGGAATAAATATGCCACCTGAAAAATTTTGAATTGATGGAAGATCTTCGAAAAATTCTATACTTCATTTAATAGACAAGCCAATAGCCAGTACATCATGGAAAGTCGTGTATTCTTCCAATTATTCAATCAGGCTTTGATCTTCATTTCTTTGAACTCCTAGAGTTGTTCCAATGAGTAGACTTTGTAATGAATATTGCAATGCATCGATAAAAAAGGTTAGTCATAAACGATAACTAAAAGAAAGAAATATAAAAACTAATTTATAGAAGCCGATTTAGAACTACAATGCAAAGTATCGTAAATTTTTTAGTTGTAGGCTTCCCTATAAAACGTGAAAACTCGTATCATCTATTCCGCAAGCAAAAATATCAAATTGCTTGAATTTCATCTCATAGGCGTCAGACTTAATTTTTATTAGAGAAAATTTTTGTTCATGACCAAATTCGAACTCAAATACGCTTAAATCCAGTATTTCTTATGAAGATTTCATTCTCAAATTCGAAAATGTTGAGTTGAACACACAAAGTAGAGTGTTATCCAAACATTTTAATCCAAAGTATTTTTCTATGTGATCTGCTTAGGCTTTTTACGGGAACATTTTTTGCTAGCTCATCACGACACAAGAACTACACTTGGATATGACAACAGTAGAAGTTTCGCTACATTACCATTCCGTTTACCTAACCTCAAATAATTTCAAATAATGAACAATCCAAGTTTATATAGAAACACAGACCCAGCTTATTAACACCTGTAGCAATGCCACTTCCATGTCCTCTCTAAGAACCATTACATTAAAAACAAAATAAAAAATTACAGAAGGAAAACTCGTCAAAACTATTCACTGTGTATGGTAATAAATAAACTTTTTCAATCAACAGGAACCATACTGATGACTATACCATAGTAATTCGAGGTAACGCCATTTGTTTTGTGTTCGAATGGTTTAAAACTTCACTGACATTCAGTAGCTATGAAATTGTCTTAACCATTTGAGCGATATCATTCAAAACACAGTGTGCACGCAGCATGGAACCATACTGAACATTTCATAAACGATTTGTTTCTGAAAACCATAGAAACAATATTCTTAGTTTTCCGTTTAAAACAAATAAACGAGATCGGTAAGACAAGCCAGATGAGATAAGCTTTGGCGATAATCAATCCCTTGTGGCAGGGTGCGCCTACGCATTCATGTTCAGCGTGATGTCGTGGAGGTGGTTGAATACGAGCCTCGTCTATACAGTGACTTCAGTTCACCACTTTATCAATCCAGTGCTAGTTATCTTACTCAAATTTTTCTAGTACCAATTTGACAATCCCGGAGGGATCACAGGCTTGGTAGGTCTGGGGGAGGGGCCGCGAATTGATTGGAGCCTACACGTCACTGTGGCACCTCCATCACCGTGCCTCAGCGCACACTACAAGATCGGTACTCGCAGTTATTGAATCCAGGTTAACATTTCTCCAACAATATTAAATAACAAATGTCGAGAATAAGAGATAGTCGATCTTGAAAATTTCTATAGGATTTAATAAAAATTTGATAGAACTGGAGGGCCAAGTGATTTTAAACGGCAAATGTTAAGACCTTAATATAAAGCGAAAATTGATACTAGTTTTGAAAATTGTGCATACCAGTACAAACTTCAAGTATGTGAGTATTCCACGAGCAATAACAATCTCAAGCTATACTGTTATAAAATTCAAGTACTGGCAGTGCACTTCATTCTCTATCGTTACCTTTGTTTCCCGCTCAATCCGTCGTAGATTTGTCCCAGCTCTGCCGAGCACACCTCCGACACTTGTCTTCGGGATCTTGATTAATTTAGTGACAAAACGAGCTGAAAGATCATCAACACGTTTCAATCCTATATACTACTACATACCAATTCTAGTCCTTCGTAAATCGAAATTATAGGATCTTCTCAGAATAAAATCGTTGTAATCCCTAAACTGTGGCCTAATTGAAAAATAGTTCACAACAAGTTATTTGATGGAAACAACTCTGCCTAAAAAATTTCCGAATGACTACACTAATTTTGTGCAGTAGTTTCAAGTATGTTCACAACTATAGACGGGCAAGTAGTTACATAAAGTCATACGTGTGGGTACATTTGTTGCATTCTTATCTTCCTCATCGTCCGTGAGCATCTGATTAGTCCACGTTGCTAACAACCTAGAAACAATTGGATTTATAATCATCTCATAACTAATTGTATAACTACCTACTCATTGTCATAACCTCATTAGAATAATAAAAACCTCATCCTACCTGTATATGACTGGAAGATTTTTTAGAAATCTAGAATACCAGAATGGAGCAGGCTATTGCATCAATTTCATAAGCGCAACTAAGCGAATTTTGAACACCAACAAATGGGACAAATTTTAAATTCGAAGTAATAACTATCGTCAGTGTTCTCGTTAATCTACCTCTGGATCACTCGCCTCCAAATATTTAACAACTGCAAGATTATAGGTGAATCTCTTAATGCTGATTATATTTTACTTACAAATGCAGAAGTACGAAACTTGTACATCTGTGAAAACTGAGATGTATTGCGTAGTCAACGTAAATGCTAATTCATCCTATGGGCGGCGCAGATTTCATTAGCACGGTCTTAGAAAGTGTTCAATATCCTGCCATGGAGATATAACGAATTCATGTCAAAATCACTGTTAATACCCAAAACAATAATATCCCACACTTATTAGGTTGTGAAACAGAAGTGATATAATATGATACTTTACAAGATAATTTGTAACTAATCTGTTTCTATTAGACATAAGCCACAGTATAAGATTACTCTATTTTTCCTAACTGTAAGATTTCTCTAACTCTTATTGTAAAACATACCACTCTCGCAATACAATACCATTCACCAAACCATACCATATCGATTGCTCACTTTTTTGTAACATTGGACAATAATCGAAAAAATATATCATTTGTTTACGAATCTCAGTAGTGCCGAAAAATATAGGCAAATCAAAGAGATTTTTGAATTTTTGATTTTTCAGAAAAAGAAATTACTATGCCTTGTTTCCTATAGTAGGCCTCAGTAAAGTTTCCTACACTTGTTCTGCTTTCAAGAACAGAGTTCGGCAAAAATCACCTAAGATTTGGTGCATCGGATTTTTGATGTTACAAAATCTCTTCTACGCGACAAGTTGGATTCTCAGACTTCAATTTCTCATAGACATACAGAGTTATGAGGATGCCACTTCATTGGCAAATGTGTACAGACTATCTACTAATGAAATTCACACATATCACACATTTACAGTGCCCTTTTTTTTATAATTCATCCATACTATTAAGATTTTTGAGCTCAATGTAACCAGAACTAGTAGTGTGCGACATGGTCACTCATAATACAGCGCTTGATCTTCACTCAGACATTAATGGAACTTGTCATATATGTAATTTGTACGACTCACTTAATTATCGTGCAAAATCCAGCGCTTAGAAGACCAAATCCTAAGAGCAGTTGCAGCAATTTCATGGCAGCCGGTTTCCAGTCCTATAGAACCAACTTAAATCAACCAATTATCCAAATTAGTTGTGTAGATAGATTTTCCACTGTTTTTGTACTACAAGAATAGTAGCAATTCATGACACAAGTTGTTTTATAAACGGGTTCATAAACTAGCCAACAAGTGAACGACGTAACTCATATTATCAGAGAAAATCTAATAAAACTATACTGATAATCTAATCATAACACTAATTGTTCCTGACCATTAAAAACCACAGTACGACGAATTAGAGACGGCTACAAAATATTTTCAAAGGAGAGAGAGAATTACAGTTTAAACGGGTCAAACTCTTAATTAAAGGTACTCTCACGCATTGCGCAGGTCACGCAGTGACCACTACTGATTATGGGTAGTCAAGTTCATGTATTACGACAACCATAACCTATTTGTTAACTGATCATTGGCAGGATGATATTCCGATCGAATATCGCAATTCCGCTTTGAAATCCAAAAGTCCAGACAACATTCTTACGTATATACTGTCAGAATGCTCCTGCATGTAGACAGCCGTGTAGTAGGAATCATTAGATCAATCATTTTTGAAAGTTTGTGTAAGTAACCCACAAATAATTTGAGTCACTGAACGGGTAAGTCCAAGTTACAACTATAAAGTGAGGAATGTTAGACGCATATAACTATGAAAACCCATCGTTATAACATATAACTATACATTACACAAAGCTCGACATTACTATATATTCTAAGAGATTTGAAAGCTCGACAATTAGAGCAATGGTAACCCATGTTCCCATTCAAAAACAACTTATAGGCCAATATACAATGGCCAATCATTTTTCAGGCATGAGTGGACTATGTGAAACTAGGTAGCTAAATATTATATTTCAGGATGTACGGACGTTTTCTTAGTTTTAAAAGTATGTGCATGAATATTTCTCTTTGGTGTGAACTCAACTTCACATAGCTGGTCGGCTTTCTCTTCATCTTTATATACAGAAATAATTATTTCGACAAAGAATGTGCAAATTGTTGTCCAAATTTTCTTTGAATTTTAGCTTTACGTGCGGCATCTAACACTGCAGAGACACGTTTGAGGGTTCGAGGATCGAACAGCTTTTTCTGGAAAAAAAATCTAAACAGATCTTATTATTTCTACAAATGATATGTAAAAAACGAATACCTCAAGCCTTTGACGAACGGTCACCTTGCAATGTTTTCGCTTCTTTGATTTCTTGTCGACAAATGATTTACCTGTACCCGCTTCGAGATCCCTATTAGAAATCGATTTTTTTTTGTCAAAAAAAAAAGTCTAAAAAGAATAATGGCGCTAAAAACATGACGAGAATAGGATTATTACTGCACCGACATTAAGTACTCCTCTTCCTTTTGTCGTTCGAACTCTGTTTCATTGGTTGACTGTCCAGTACTATGCATTTCCTTTAATGGAAATCCCTCATCATCTCGATCAATTATGACACCATGTAGTGGACACCTGTAAGCACTACCAAACAATGCCAATAATATGTAGACCGTTATTATACAATTTACACACTTATTCAAATCCATCCTCGGGCACAGCTTTCCATTCGATAGTCTCGTCTTACAACGTTTATTTCCACGAAGAGGTTCTCCGATCCAAGTTATCATCCTTGGCTCACATTCAATCGTTTCTTCAGCAATTCTAGGCCTAAAGTTTCTTTTTCCTAATTCACATACTTATTCTACTATTTAATTCCAAAATATTAGGTTATTACTACTGAATTTCAATAAACTCCATCCCTGTCCATCTTGACATACAATATGCCTGCGATTTTAAAGCGTATTATCTTACACAGGTTGAAGTAATTTCGAGTCTGAATAAAGACCGTCATTTATGGAAACTGCTGCACCTTCAACATGTGTAATAAGACACTACAATTCATAAATATTGGCCAGCATCTTGAGATTTCTAAATATAAGAACTTGTTTTTTGAAAGACATACGTAAAGAATACTCTGTCGAGTAATCTCTACTTTATCACCTAAATTACATGCAAAGCAAAGACATATATTATTATATTAATTTGTGGTTTATGAGTCATCGTATCAGAAGTTAGAAATGGTGGAGGCAAGTGAAAGTACAAATGTCCTCTGATCCATAAAAGGTCATAATTTCGATATATTCTTAGAAATGATCATGATAGGTCATAAGTTCGATATAATTCTGTAAATGATCATAAAAAGGACATTATTTCCTCATGCCGAAATCTCCGTCCCCTCCCTATATAAGCAGTTACGGTAAACATCTTCTCCATACTCTCTCATGACTCATCCCAAGCTTCTTTCACATTTGTCATTAAACTCGTTGTTGTTATATCATTATATTACAAATCTCGTACATTGTTAGTGTTAATTCTATTGTGTTAGTTCTCGATTTATTGTTGTTGTAATCGTGATGTAATATTTTTGTGTATTATTTGAAT